>MU719589.1:25442-35983 GCA_026770625.1 Nicotiana glauca
TTATTTTTAGACTGTATTGCCATTTTGATGTTTGAGTATTTTAGAGTCTGTTAATCTTGTAATAAAAGATGTCGTTGTAATAAACACATTTTTATGGAAAATTTGAAAAAAAAAAGAAATTTATTTTTTTTAGTCATTTTTGCACTTATTAGCCAGAACTATGCTCGGTCTGATTCATGCGGGGTCATGATAGGTAGGCAATCTCCATAAGATTCGACCACAACTAAAAAAATCTATAAAAAAATAAAATCAGAAAAATCAAAAAAGATATAAAGGGAAATGGAACAAAGAAAAGTCGGGATGACGCAAGCAACCAAGCAAATGCATAATAGAAATGGTTAACTGCTTAGGTGCATTGAATCTCTAATGTGTGTTTACCTATATGTTAAAAGCCCTACCAGGATGCCCTTATTTTGTTCCTATTTCCTCTCAATTCCAGGAAGGTGGTTGGTTTGTGATTATTGAAGTAACTCCTCTCCGCACCATAAAGCCAAAAGGCAATGGCGGATAACAACAAAATTGGGTTGGTTGGTACCGATGCCCAAAAGCAGTTGGTTGAACAGGACACTAGCTTGGCTGACGAGGCAAGGATGTTAAGACAGCACATAACAAACATGTATCAGGTTGGATGGTTGGGAAGGCACCGCTACCGCTACCACCTGGTTTCTCAGATGTTGTCCTTACCCAAACTTTGGCATCTCCCAATCACCCCAGTATCTCCATCACTCTTCCTCCAAGTTCTGAGAGGCTGAAGAACATAGAACAGTCCTTAAAGAACGTGCAAGGAACGGGAGACCAAGGCAACATGTCCTACCAAGAGTTGTGTACACTCCCTGACGTCCGCCTACTCGCAAGGTTTAAAGTACCAAAGTTCAACTTGAATGATCAGTGTGGAGATCCGGTAGTCCATCTGAGGGATTATTGCCAGGAAATGAGAAATGTTGGCGAGAAAGACGACTTGTTAATGACAAATTTCAGTAAAAGCTTGACTGGGTCAGCTTTGGAGTGGTATAATCGTCAAGATATCGGTAAGTGGCATACATGGGATGACATGGCCCAGGATTTTGTGCGACATTTTCAGAACAATACAGACATTGTCCCAGATCACTCCTCCATATCTCAGATAGAAAAGAAACCTAAAGAAAGTTTTAGGAAGTTCTGGCTCAGATAGAGCGAACAAGTTGCTCAGGATAATCTTCCCATGGAAAGAAAAGATATTGTTGAGCCCCACCAACAACAAAGTCCAGTGGTCATTTTTGCTAAACGCTCTCAGCTTCCATATCGACCTCGTGAATATCCTTTTAATTCTCCCGACCACTACTTCTCTCCACAGAACTCCCGAAATCATACATCACTTCCCTGATATCCTGTCCACATTGCACCACCACATGCTCCACATCCCCAAGGCCTGCGATGGTCCGCGCCGCTGCCACAAATGTCTCAGTCGCCTCCTCAAACACATCAGCTACCTGCCCGCAAAAGGTTCCAATTGAGGCCAGAGTATAAAATAAAAAGACTACTGAAAAAAGAGAATGCTTTCGGAGAATCTTATGCAAGTTTGTTTTAAAATCTAAAGTGTTCCGGCCTGATTGAGCTGCTCCTCGGTTATACTCCAGACCCATATGATGCAAAAGGCTTTGATCCTACTGTACGATGCATGTACCACTCTAATGTCCAATGGCATAACATTGAGAATTGTTGTTCTTTGAAAAAGAAAATAGAAAGAATGATTCACGAAGGGGTAATTGTGTTCAATGACAGTAATAGAGAGCATGCGAATCCTCTTGGGAACATGTTGACTAAAGCTGATGATATTGGAGTTGGTAATGATATTGGCAATATTGATGCAGAAGTCAGTGTCTAAGATATTGAGTTTGGTGATTAGAAAGATGCTCCATCTTTTGTCTATCCAGGGAGGAGTTTTGGTGGCTGATTTTGTTGTCATTTCTGTTGTCCAGGTTATTTCAGGGTTGTAATCTGGATATTGTTTTGTAAATCAAACCCTTCTATCTTTTGATTTTGTCCAGTTCCTTTGGTCGTAATATCTCATTTAGTGTTGTCTAGGTTTGTTCTAAGGGTTGTAACCCAGTTTAGTTTGCTTGTCTTGTTGTTCGAACTGTTTCACCGTCTAATGCAATGTCCTGTTTTCTATTATTTCTAGTCATTTCTCTCCTCTTTATAGTTCTTTTCCTATCGAATCTAGTGACACGACATGCACGCATAATTATATGCCTAATCTTAAAGGTTAGTTCAATCATGAAGCAATTGGGAAGATGATAGGGGCACTCGAGGGAAATAAGAACAGATTTGGACATTTTGAGATCATTTGAAGCCCGAACCCTGTGAAACTGGGACTGTGACGACCCGGCCCGTTGTCACATGAGTTACCACCACGTTTCCCCCATATTATGTTGCTCTATGTTTCAATATCAGTATTTGAATGGATCAGATAAAATTGAATTGATTTTAGTTAGAAATGAGGCACTTAGCCTCTTAGAAGGAAGCTTGTTTTGGAAAAGTCAACCGGAAGTTGACTATATAGTTGGAAGGCTCAGATGTGAATTCTGCTGATTTGGTTAGCTTCGAGGGATGATTTGTGACTTAGGAGTGCGATCGGAATTGAATTTGGAGGCCCGGTGTAGAATTAGGCTTGAATTGGCAAAGTTGGAATTTTGGCGAATTCCGGTTGATAGGTGAGATTTTGATCCGAGGGTCGGAATGGAATTCCGAGAGTTGCAGTAGCTTCGTTAGGTGATTTTGGATATGTCTGTAAATTTTCAGGTCATTCGGACGTCGTTTGGTCGGGTTTTTGATCGAATGTGCAATTCTGAAGTTTTTAAGAAACTTAGGCTTTGATTTGATGAAAATTGAGGATTCTGATGTTAACGATGGCGTTTTGATGATTCGAGCAAGTTTGAATAAGGAAATAGATCGTGTTTGTGCTTTTGGTTGAGGTCCCGGGGGCCTCGGGGTGAATTTGAAGTTGGAAGTCCTGCTGGTTTTGTTGCAGCAGGTATTTCCGCATCTGCGGAAGGGAGACCGCAGATGCGGCTTCGTGGAAGCGAAAGAATCTCCGCAGGTGCGAAATGGTGAGAGTTCAGTAGTTTCCGCATAAGCAGAAGTATTGACCGCAGGAGCGGTATCGCGGGTGCGAGTTGTGGACCGCAGAAGCGGTCATGCCCCTTAAGCGAAAGTCCGCAGAAGCGGAAAGAGATCGCAGGAGCGGTAACCGCAGAAGCGGTTGTGTGGCTGCAGAAGAGGATAGTTGCCTCAAGTGAAAGGTCCGCAAAAGCGAACGTTAACCGCATAAGCGGAAGCCGCAAAAGCGGTATTGAATCCGCAGAAGCGAAAATCTACCTGGCAGAAGGGTTTTAATTGATATTTCATCCGCGAGCCTATGTTATTTTTCCTCCATCGTTGAGCGATTTTGGAGCTTGGGAGAGCTATTTGAAGAGGGATTCACGGAGGAATGATTTGAGGTAAGTCTCATGGCCTAGAAACATCATCTAATTATGATTTTAACCTTTAAATTCATGGAAATTGGTTAAAAAGTGAAGAACTAGGGCTTGAGTTTTGATAATTCAAATTGGAATTTGATAGGTCATTTGAGCTCGGATTTGGGAGTTCTTGATATGTATAGACTCACGGCAAGACGAGGAATCCGGTAATGTAAGTTTTGTAATTTTTCGAGAAGTGGGCCTGGGGCTCGGGTTTTACTAGTTTCGAGATTTTAGATATATTTCAATTGTTTTCGATTGGGTATTGTTCCCTTAGCATATTGTAATGTATTCGCTCTGGTTTTGGTTAGATTCGACACGCGTGGAGGCCAATTTGAGGGGTAAAGGCATCGCGAGCGAGGAATTTCACTGGTTCAAGGTGAGTAATACTTGTGAATGATATCCTGAGGGTTTGAAACCCCGGATTTGCACATCATAGTGCTGTATTGTGGTGACTTACCTCCAGTTGAACAAAGTCACCATGTATAACAAGTATCCATTGCCCCGTATTGATGATTTGTTTGACCAGCTACAGGATGTTCTCTAAGATTGACTTGAGATCAGAGTATCATCAACTGAGGATTCGGGATGCAGATGTTTCGGAGACTGCATTCAGGACTAGATATGGCCACTACGAGTTCCTGGTGATGTCATTTGGCTTGACTAATGCCCCCGCGGCATTTATGGATTTGATGAACAGGGTGTTCAGGACTTATATTGATTCCTTTGTTATCGTCTCCATTGACGACATCTTGATATACTCGCGTAGCTTGGGGGAGCACGAGCAGCATTTGAGAGTAGTGCTTCAGACCTTGCGAGAGCAGCAGCTTTATGCTAAGTTCTCCATGTGTGAGAGGTGACCGCCGGCGTTGGCGGCATCGAGTTTTCTTCTTCTTCTTGATTTCCATATTTTACTCTATGTATTATAGACTTTGAAATTGTAACAAAGATCCTCCTAGATGCTCGTGACTTGTGACACCCCGGCCGGGCTGAGTTAGGCTATAATGTTGATAATTAATGTTCTTTAAGTTGCATTTTCCATCTATTTATGTTTAGTAAGTGTTAAAGAAATGTAATTGGGTTAGTTGGTTGGCCTTGTCTTCACGCGAGGCGCCATCATGACCGGGTATGGAGATTGGGTCGTGACAGGGACATATAGAACATAAAGAAACCTTATGTTTCATGCCACATCAGTTTGAAATTAAAGGCAAGTTTGCCCAAATTGGCAAGGGTTGTTCGTGAGAATGAGAGTGAGAGTGTTTCCCAATGGTGCTTTGTATTTAACAGATGAAGAAAGCAAATGTGTGTATATAGCTATCAAGTCTAGCATAATCAGAAGATGTTACAAATGTTTGTTTAATCGCGTTGTTTGTGCTTGGCATGTTTTGAAGATTGGAATGACGAAGGCATTTTGTTCTGCTATCTAAATACTTTATCCTTCTTTACCCCTTTGAGCCTTATTTGCTTTCTTTCATACCCCTCTTTCGGAATCAATAGCAAAGATTAGAAACACAAGCGTGAAAGCTAAGTAAAAATAGAGAAAAAAAAGGAGGAAAAAAACAACAACAAAACAACAAAAAGAAAAAAAAGAGGAAAAGAAAAAAAAACACAAAAGAAAAAATAATAATAAGTGAAAAGAAAAACTATAACAACAAGAAAATTGGCGTAAACTACGTTTGACCTGATTCCTGTTAAGGAAACGTAGGCAGCCTCACGGTTCGGTCTCATCGAAATAAAAATCCAAAAGTCCCCAAGCAAAGAAACTGGGGCAGAAGTTGTGGTTGTTGTGAGAAATCTGATTCCAAAAGTTATAATTTTGAACCCGTTTGAATTATTTTGAGCCTTTAATACCCTTTCTTTCTAACCCCATCCAAAAACCCACATTACGGTCCAAAGAAAGACCTTCTGATCAGTCTTCAAAAGATGCTAAGTCGAGCAAGTAAAGGTGATTCTGTCAGGGGCAACACTCCAGTCCAAGCAGGAAAGATAATGAAAATGAGAGTCTTATTGGTGAAAACCTTCAGGGGCACCTTAAGGCAACGAAAGCTGAGAAGGATAAAAAATGAGAGAGTCTTATTAGTGAAAACCTTCACGGGCGCCTTGAGGTGACTGTAAGTTGAGAGAACGACCAAAATGAGAGAGGCTTGAGAGTGAAAACCCGTTGGGTACTACAAGTCGAATAATGAGTATGAATCAGATTGGATGTGCGGAGCATTGAAGGCCAGTTTCACGGAAAAAAGGTATCACAAGAGTTGAACATCGGAATTTCTTAACAGAATAGGACGCAAGTGCATGTCACGGTCATTAGAGTTGGTATCCACGTCTAATAGGTTTCTACTTTGTAGTTTCTTGTTAGGAATCATCTCTTTCCATTGTCCTCTACCATGTTCATTTTTTTTCTTGTTCACTTCTTCTTCTTGAGTGTGTTTGGTCAGAACAACTTCAAAATTTTCCACCAGCTTTCCAATTGCACAAAACAGGATCTGGTTAGCACATCAAAGCATCATAAGTCCAGAAAAAACAACAAGCGCACTGAGCTAGTAATAATCAACATGCTTTGGGATCCCTGAAAAATACAAAGGTTTGGTCCATATCAATTCATGGAGAATGCAACAGATAGAAGGTATTGGGTTCAGACGAAAAGAAGTATTTTTTGGGTTAAGGTTTACAAAAGAGGTGGTTAGTCAAGGAACAAGCAAGGTCATCAAGTAGAAATCAGTCATCATGTCAAGTGAAGGAGCAACACACCTCCAAACCAAGGCTAGTAGTTTAAGTCAAGAAAGAACAGCATACACATGGAGTGGGGGCAGTGGACGTGATTCAGGATTCATGTGAGACACAAAGGTTGAGTAGATGTCGGTTCATGAGCAATGCAACAAATAGAAAATGTATTTCAGTGATACGGATGACAGAGAAAGTGGTTAGTCAAGGAACAAGTAAGGTCTTCGAGTGGAAATCAATTATCATGGGAGATATATGGGGTCAGATAAGAAGACTAGAAGTGAAAAACAACAGTTAGGAATCCTGCAGCTAAGGATCAGTCATAAGGTCAGAAATTTTCAATCAAGTTTAAGTCAGTCAGACGAGGCAGAACATGGAAAGGAGAAAACCATCCCCAGCAAGAGTGTCACAACTAAATCACCACATTTTAAACTGACCAGATTTTTCTTTGATTTGAAACAGGGCAGGAAATGTCGTTTGTGTCGGAGAAACTCACCGTAAGGAAAGGCAAGCACCAGACATCTATCAAACTGGGGCAAAAAAATTTCTTTTGTTTTCGTCTATTTTGGAAGTCAGGCGTCCACTTGGAGAACAAGGAACAATAGTTAAAGTTTTTGGAAGTCAGGCGTCCACCTGGAGAACAAGGAACAATAGTTGAAGATAGTTGAAGTCAGGCATCCACCTGGAGAACAAGGAACAATAGTTAAAGTTTTTGAAGTCAGGCGTCCACCTGGAGAACAAGGAACAATAGTTAAAGTTTTTGAAGTCAGGCGTCCACCTGGAGAACAAGGAACAATAGTTGAGGATAGTTGAAGTCGGGCGTCCACTTGGCGAACAAGGAACAATAGTTGAAGATAGTTGAAGTCAGGCGTTCACTTGGAGAACAAGGAACAATAGTTGAAGATAGTTGAAGTCATGCGTCTACCTGGAGAACAAAGAACAATAGTTGAAGATAGTTGAAGTCAGGCGTCCACCTGGAGAACAAGGAACAATAGTTGAAGATAGTTGAAGTCAGGCGTCCACCTGGAGAACAAGGAACAATAGTTGAATATAGTTGAAGTCAGGCGTCCATCTGGAGAACAAGGAAAAATAGTTAAAGATAGTTGAAGTCAGGCGTCCACCTGGAGAACAAAGAACAATAGTTAAAGTTTTTGAAGTCAGGCGTCCACCTGGAGAACAATGAACAATAGTTGGGGATAGTTAAAGTCAGTCGTCCACCTGGAAAACAAGGAACAATAGTTGAAGATAGTTAAAGTCAGGCGTCCACCTGGAGAACAAGGAACAATAGTTGAAGATAGTTGAAGTCAGGCGTCCACCTGGAGAACAAGGAACCATAGTTGAGGATAGTTGAAGTCAGACGTCCACCTGGAGAACAAGGAACGATAGTTGAAGACAGTTAAAGTCAGGCGTCCACCTGGAGAACAAGGAACGATAGTTGAAGTTGTTGAAGTCAGGCGTCCACCTGGAGAACAAGGAACAATAGTTAAAAATTTTGGAAGTCAGGCGTCCACCTAGAGAACAAGGAACAATAGTTAAAGTTTTTGGAAATCAGGCGTCCACCTAGAGAACAAGGAACAATAGTTGAAGATAGTTGAAGTCAGGCCTCCACTTGGAGAACAAGGAACAATAGTTAAAGTTTTTGGAAGTCAGGCGTCCACCTGGAGAACAAGGAAGAATAGTTGTAGATTTTGAAGTCAGGCGTCCACCTGGAGAACAAGGAACAAAAATTGAAGTTTTTGTAAGTCAGACGCCCACCTGGAGAACAAGGAACAATAGTTGAAGTTTTTGGAGTCAGGCGTCCACCTGGAGAACAAGGAAAAAATAGTTGAATATTCAGAAGTGAAGCGCCCACCTGGAGACCAAGGGAAGGCAACAATGGTCAAAAGAAGACAATTCAAGTTTCAAGGGGAAAACAACTCGAGTTTCATAGGAAGGGGAGAAGCAGTTCAGGATCAACAATCAGGTACCCGCCTGACGAGAGGGGAGAGAATTCAATGCAAGACAGCAACAAAGGAACTTCTGAGGAAAATACAAGTCAACAAAGGCAACGACAATCGCAAGAACAAGTTTGAAAATAAATCTTTGTAATTCATAGACTATAACTTAGTCTAGCTTCTTTATTTTTAGCACGGTGTAACAAGGAGGTCAGTAAGCAATAGTAGCAACAACAACAATGAAATAACAGATTCATGGTAGTCCTAGCTACCAAAACTTCCCAAACTACATTGACTTGATTCTTTTTTAGCCAAGGATATGTAGGAAACCTTTGAAGCAGAGGTTTGGTCAAATCTTTCAAAAGATGTTTCACACAGAGTATCCAAACGGGCAAAAATCGCTTGCATCCACTCACTTTATCTTTGCACGAAACCTCTTTGTGTTTCCGGACAAAGAGGGGCAGCTGTGAGCACGTGATTTTTGCCCTATGTGAATTACTCCCAGAAAATTCAAAATAAAATAATTTTTCTTTGTTTGCAATTTTATGGTATTTTCCGTCATTGTTTGCATTTGTCTATGCATGTTTATTTTGTTTAAGTTAATGGAAAAATACAAAAATAAGTTGCATTTGCATTTAGGATTTAATTTTTACATTTTTTTCTAGATTAATTAAGAAAGTAGTTGTTTTACAAAAATGAAAAATTCACGCACTTCACATTTTTAGTGTTTAATGTCAAAATTTTGTGATTTTTCTTTTAATTTGGTATTTAATTATTTGTGATAATTACTACTTAGAGTTAATTAATATTTTTAGGATAATTTGGTCAAGGTTAAATTTAGGTTTGTATTTTATTTTAATTAGAAAGACAATGTAAAAGAAAAAGAAAATAAGAAGAGGAAAATCGGATTTGGGCCAATTCTAATTCAATTCACCCAAAGCCCAAACCACCCTTATGTCCATCAGAAACCCGCCCAATCTAGCCCATACCCGTTCGTTCCCCACCCAATCCATCTCCACACCCACCAAACGACGTCGTTTGGGTTCGATTGACCCAAGCCGTTGGATCAATTCGATCAAACGATCAAAATCCCACCCCGTTACCCATTTATCTACCCGACCTACATCCTCTGAACCGGTCCAGCACCCCACTAAACCAAACGACCCCATTTCATCTTAATGAATTAATCTGAGCCATTGGATTCTAATTTTCCAACGGTCCAAATTAATTCATGAGTTTAATATACTCAATACCCTTACCCCCCTCAAGCCAAACCCCTACCTCCTCGTCTCTCTTCAGAGACAAATCCAGCACCACCACGAACCACCGCTGACCGCTCGCCGGAAATCGCCCACGACGGCGGTCAGTCACCAATCACCACTAAAATTACACTGTAGCTTCCCCTCACTCTCCTCATTCCAAACCCCCTAACCACTCCCTTTGAATCATAGTTGATCTCTTCGAATATTAGATCAAAGAATCGACCCCGAACCCTAACCTCCCAAACACCTCCAAAATTACACCACACAACCACCTTGACCTCCTCATACCTAATATGTCATTTGTTTCCTTCAAACATGGCCTGAACTCGTCGAAATTCAAATCTAGGTTTCGAACCCTAAAAACCTGAAATCCCGATTCATTGAAATTTAAGCTAGTTTTGATTTTGTCCGTGTATTCTTGATAAGAACACACAGTTAAAATCAAATTTTGGTTTATAAATAAAGATTCAAAGGTTTTTCTTTCAATTATTACTGACCGGTGAGTTTTCTATTTTTCTTTTTCTTTTGTTTGAATTGATAGTGTTATTCTGGTTATTCGTTTTTCTTCGTCTCCTTTTATTTTTTGGATCAATTTCAATCGAAGATCAACTAGTTATTTGGTATAAATCTTTTTTATGAACATTGTTTGTTCTTTAGTTTGGTTTTGTGTGAATTTGTTCCATACCCATTTGATTTGAGACTGGAATTGCATCCCATTTATGTTTAGTCAGTTCAATTAAGGATTAGCCTGAATGTGTATGATAATTAGCTAATTAACATTAGTTTAATTCAAGTGTCACTTAAGAAGATGTTAAATAGATGGTAGGGTCAACACAAGAATTGTTTAATGAAAAGGGGTTACTAGTGGATTGACACCCTATTTAAATACCTTTTAGGAGCTGGAAAGTAGGTAACATGGGGGGAATAATCAAAAAGCTGAAAGAATGTTTAATGAAAAGGGGTTACTAGTGGATTGATACCCTGTTTAAATACCTTTTAGAAGCTGGAAAGTAGGTAACATGGGGGGAATAATTAAAAAAGCTAAAAGAATGCATGTGTAAGGGGATATACAGCTTGGAAAGGGAAAAGGAAAGGAAAAAGGGGCAGACTATACCTGGAAGGGGGGG
>MU719589.1:36329-57531 GCA_026770625.1 Nicotiana glauca
GGGGGGGGGGGGGGGGGACGGACTGACTGATATATAGAAGGAGAGGTCTGAAGTTTAAAGGGGACCCATTTTTTGATAGAGAGGGGACAAGGAAAATACTCTGAAAAATTGAGAGGATTAAGGGACAGAATTTGACTAAAAAAGGGAAAGACATTAATAGAGAGAACTCTGAAAATTGAGAGAATTAAGAGAAGAACAGACAGATTGTTAGACCCTAAGACCTAAAAATACACTAAGATACACAGATATACATTGAAAGGAGGAGAGAGCTAAAAGTCTGAAAAATCCAAGGGCTGCATTTTTACTGTTTTATTGATCAGTTTGGCAACTTAGTCATTGTTCGATTGATAGTTGTTTTGGACTGCTTCATGTCATTTCTTCTGGTTGAAATGGGTTGCTGGTGTTGAATCCTGTTATACTGCTGCTATTGTTTTCTTCTGCTAAACCCCCTTTCTTTGCTTTCCATTACTTCTGTCACACCTCATTTTTCACTTACTACACCCCCGGAAGAGGGGATAATAAAGGGAGTTATTTCCAACTTGAAGTGACAATCAAAACAGGATTTATTTAATTAAAATTAGAGTCACCACTTGGGAGATTTATGGTGTCCCAAGTTACCAGTGTGAATCCCGAATCGAGGAAAATGATGACTCTGTATATAGTCTGCGAACCAGAAATCCGGGTAAGGAATTTTGTTAACCCGGGAGAAGGTGTTAGGCACTCCCGAGTTCCGTGGTTCTAGCACGGTCGTTTTGATCCTACTTGGCTTATGAAATTATTTAATTACTGATTTTAAAACCTATGTGCATTTATTTCTTTCACCGCTTTTAATTAAAAAATTATCTTGAAACGGGTTACGCGTACGTATACCCGTTTGTTTGGCGCGTCAAAAATCATGTCACGCGAACGTGTCCACAATTAATAACGCTTTGTTATTATCAAGAAAAGTTTGGGCCGAAGTTGCGCAAACGCATACTTTGGTTTTGTGTTTAGAAGCGTAATTGTATTACGCGGACGTATACACAATCACACTAGTATTTTAAACAGCCCTAAAGGATATTCTACGAAATTTTTAGTCATTCTTACATCTATTATGAAATTAATACGAGGGCCATATGTGACTTAATGAACTATGTAAGCTAATAGTAATGAAAAGCTCGTAACCCATTTTATTATTAAGGAAGGTTGATCGAAGTTGCGCGAACGCATACTCCTAATTAATTTTAGGACTATGGTCATGTTACGCGAGTTTTATAGAGCAGTGGTTAGGCCAGCCATGTTGTATGGGACCGAGTGTTGGCCGGTTAAGAACACACACATCCAGAAAATAAAAGTAGCAGAGATGAGGATGTTGAGGTGGATGTGAGGGCATACAAGGATGGATAGGATTAGGAATGAAGTTATTCAAGAGAAGGTGGGCGTGGCCCCCATGGAAGACAAGATGAGGGAAGCAAGACTCAGATGGTTTGGGCACATTCAGAGGAGGAGCTCTGATGCACCAGTGAGGAGGTGTGAACGACTGGCTGTGGTGGGCACGAGGAGAGGTAGAGGGAGACCTAAGAAGTATTGGGGCGAGGTGATCAGGCAGGACATGACGCGACTTAGGATTACTGAGGACATGGCTCTTGACAGGGAACTGTGGAGGTCGAGAATTAAGGTTACAGGTTAGGGAAAGTTGTGAATATTTCTACAAGGCACTAGAGTAAGACTAGACAGTTAGGAGTTAGTCATAGGATGCTACTGGTCAGATACTGATGCAGGGCTTGATCTGGTAGATATTATTATACCTTTCATCTTTTTCGTATTTTCTAGATTTCATATATTGCTGTTATTTTGTTATTTTATGTTATGTATATTATTTTATGTTATTTTATTATGAGTCTATTGATAGTACTAATATATCTCCTCTTGTCGCTTTCTTGAGCCGAGGGTCTCCTGGAAACAGCCTCTCTGCCCCTCGGGGTAGGGGTAAGGTCTGCGTACATATTACCCTCCCCAGACCCCACTTGTGGGATCATACTGGGCCGTTGTTGTTGTTGGTCATGTTACGCGAACGTATACGCAACCACGATGATTCAATTAATTTATATCAAGACAAGAACGCGAATTTAATCCCAATTCTACTTTACCTCATCTAAAATCCAAGTCCAATTTCCTAAAGTTTTGAAAACTAACTCCCACAGATCCGGTATTGTGAAGCCTTAAACCATGAAGCCTTACACGATTACCTCTTAATGTCACTCAACCAAATATTACGATAACTAATCCAGTAAACCAAAGAAATCACCCAAACTTACTGTCTATTAAAATTCCTTCATATTGAATCTAAATGTTCCACCCATGTATCTGCACATATCAACACATTACAACTATGGCTAACTAATTCATTGGCTTTTCACACTTGCATAGCTTGACAAAAGAGTCATATAATCTAATTAATGAAGGGCCTCACGTACATTCTTATGAAATCAGACTAGTATATGCTATTCTAAAATAATAAAAATTTTCTTTTCAGGCAACGGGGAAACAAGTCACAGAAGATATCTAACTCACGAAAGAAAACATGTTCTGCTCATGGAAATCTGATGCACATCTTGATAGAGAAATCCTAACTTTGTATATTTGATTATCTTAAGAACTCAATATATATACCAAGCCGACTTGAAGAGCACACAGTAGACCAAAATTGATTAAGCTTTCACCTTAGTGAGAAACAAGTAAATACGATACCCATTTCAAGAATATTTTAGCATTCGATAAACAAATTGGTCTATTTCTATCACTTGAACACATGGAAACTGGGAAAGATCACAAACCATTTACTCAAACCTTAGAAACGGAAAACCAATTTACCATGACATGGGGGCGTGATGAAATACTTGTCGCTTGAACTATTAGGGAGATTCAAAGCACCATTACTGCCTTTAAGACTAGGAGGATCTACCCAACCATAATTTAAAGATCAATTGACACATGCTCTTAAAACCATGATGATCATTCAATCAAACTATTCTATGTGCTATTTTATGGGAACAGACAAAACATGCATGCACGCAGAAGACTACGAGTATTACAAAAGCTAGAACTAAATCTTTATGCCCTTATCTCGCATCCGATTCAAATGATCCAAAATAAATCCAATGAGTTTAATTACTTAGCTAATAGATAATGCCTCACCTACCTTCCTTAACTGATTGCTCAAACCAAAAACAGATTCATGTAGAAGAAAAGGAATTACCTGGATATCCGAAACAAAATCAAATCCAAACTTCAAAAGATGACACTAACCATTTCTATCGCTATTCCCTATGAAAATGATATATTGGTGAATACTCGCCAAAGCGAATATGATCAATTCACCCCAAGTTTTGATCCACCATAAATAGAAATATCAACCTTTAATACAGGACCGATAACAGGCCCATTTTGACTTAATACTTGTTGATCTTTGGCCAATTATTGGCCAAATCCATAAACTACAACTAAGATCAACAATAACTGCTTTCAACAAACCTTACACAGGCATTATTGTGTGCAGGAATCTCTTATTTGACAAGAGCGAACATAACACACTGCACAACAAAGCTAGTTTTGAGACAAGTTTCATCATAATGAGCCAAAAAAAGCCTTCGATCAAGACGAAAAAATGCATCTCGAACCCAGAAAGGCAAACAACATTTCAAACATCATTTAGAGCTAACTCGAACATGAATCGACATTCAAACCTTTACAAGCAAGAACAAACCTACAGCTATGACATAACATGGATTGGATTCATTTAAACATAAAAATATGCATAGGTCGCGTATGCCAGCGCAATCCAAACAACATTATCAAAAAAAGCTTTGCAGAAACATAAAAGAACTATCAAAGCTCCTTAGTAACAGAACATAATTCAAGTGAACTGTACAATCGCAGCATATTTCATTTGAATAGAATGAGCAACCATTTTAACTCAGAGATGGACAGCCATGTCAAGATAGGTTCATTAACAACTGAACAGACCATAGATGCAAATACTCAAAGCTGTAACATTCTTAACACGCTCGACAAGAAAGATCAAAGTTTCATACCTTGTGAGCAACACAGCAAAAGGAAAAGAAAAATGAAAGCACCACAGGGCCAAGAGAGAACAACTACAGCTCAACAAACAGCAACAAATTCACGCCTCTTGACGAATTCCATTGTTCGTCCAAAAACCAGAATCGAAGTGAAACAGAAGACTATAATTTCGAAATGCTAAATAAAACTGATCTCCATTGAAATCATGAAACCTTCATAATATATATTTTTCTTTCTGTTCTGATATATGAAAAATAAAACAACAATGGAAAAGAAGAAGGAAACTTTTGAACACTGATTTTTCCTCAAGTTTTCGGAAGAAACCTCTCCAAAATCCTCTCTGAAAATCCTCTGTCCCAATCAGTCCCCTTCACTAGAAACTAACTCACCTTATATAGACCCTCAGATATTCTTGAAGCTTCTCCCTTCCTCCCCACGAAATTCCCACATACAAAATTTCCCCCAAAACGAATTTTTCCCCCGTTTCTGATGAGAGAGGGACAAATGGAAGGCTTAGATTAATGTGAATCCAATCTAACGCCCCCCATTTTTTCGTAAATCATCCAAACGGTGAAAAATCCGCAACAAAATTGAAGAGAGCATATGAGGGAGAGGGAATCTGTCAGAAATCCGTTACAAATGGTGCTGAGGAGATAAGGAGGAATGCGTGAGGAGAGATTTGAGGCTCACTCGCTTGGATTTGGATGAAATTGAGGCTTGGTTCATGGGAGAAGAAGAACAGTGCAGGTGCGGGGTGGTCTTTGGGATTTTAGGGATTAAGCCCTCTTTTCTTTTTAATTAAGGGTTATTTGGGAGGAACGGGTAGGGTCGCTAAGGCGGGTTGAGGCGGGAGTGGGTCTGGGCTGGACCAGGTTTCAGGGGAAGGAAAATTGGTTGGGTTGATGGACTTTAAATTGATTTGGCCCAAATATGACTTAACACTCTTTTGTTTTGCTTTTCTTTTTACTTTTTTTTTAAAAAAACAACCTAAATTAGACTCTTAAATTAAAATAAGCTGTAAAATTAAGTTAATTATATACTAAGATATTTATGAAAGTTAATTACTCCTAAATTAAAAGAAGAAATTACCAATTTAATATTAAAAGGCTAAAAATGCAAAAATGAGATTTTTTTTGTGATTTTTCCATTTTTTGTAAAACAACTAATTTACTAATTAACCTAAAATATAAAAATAAATCCTAAATGCAATGCAAGATATTTTTATGCTTTTTATGATTTATATAAAATAAACATGCGAACAATTTATCACCAAATCCTGTAAAATTGTAAAAAATAGAGAAAAATTATTTTTGTTTTGAATTTGTGGGAGTAATTAATATAGGAAAAAAATCACGTGCTCACAGCTGCCCCTCTTTGCTTGGAAACACGAAGAGTTTTTGTACAAAGATAAGTGAGCAAATACGAGCGATTTTTATCCGTTTGAATATTCCGTGTGAAGCATTTTTGAAAGATTTGATCGCACCCTGCTTCGGAGGTTGCCTAGATATCCTTCGCTAAAAAGGAATCAGGTCAGTGTAGTTCGGGAATGTCCGGTAGCTGGGACTACCATGAAGCTGTGATTTCACTGTTGTTGTTGCTGCTGTTACTGCTTACTGAACCCCCTTATTACACCGTGTCAAAATAAAAGAAACTAGACTAAGCTATGATCTATGAATTACAAAAGATCCTATCTATATCTTCAAACTTGACCTCGTAGTTCTTGTTGCCTTGTTAACTTGTATTCTCCCGGTGGAATTCTTTTGTTGTTGCTTTGAATTGTGATCTAAGATGTTTTGCCATTTTTCCGAGTGATGCTTGACTTCTAAAACTTGAAATATATGGCTCTGTTCTCCAGGCGGGCTCCTGACTGCTAAAACTTGAAATATATGTCTCTGTTCTCCAAGCAGGCTCCTGATTGCTAAAACTTGAAATATATGCCTCTATTCTCCAGGCGGGCTCCTGATTGCTAAAACTTGAAATAAATGCCTCTGTTCTCCAGGCGGGCTCCTGATTGCTAAAACTTAAAATATATGCCTCTATTCTCCAGGCGGGCTCCTAATTGCTAAAACTTAAAATAAATGCCTCTGTTCTCCAGGCGGGATCCTGAATGCTAGAACTTGAAATAAATGTCTCTGTTCTCCAGGCGGCCTCCTGATTGCTAGAACTTGAAATAAGTGTCTCTGTTCTCCAGGCGGGCTCTTGATTGCTAGAACTTGAAATAAGTGCCTCTGTTCTCCAGGCGGGCTCCTGATTGCCAAAACTTGAAATAAATGCCTCTGTTCTCCAGGCGGGCTCCTGATTGCTAAAACTTGAAATAAATGCCTCTGTTCTCCAGGCGGTCTCCTGATTGCTAAAACTTGAAATATATGCCTATGTTCTTCAAGCGGGCTCCTGATTGCTAAAACTTGAAATAAATGCCTCTATTCTCCAGGTGGGCTCCTGATTGCTAAAACTTGAAATAAATGCCTTTGTTCTCAAGGCGGGCTTTGACCCCATTCGTCATCATCAATCTCGGCTTCTGCGACAATCCGTAAGGACGGGATTTCCATCTCTACAGGTATCACTGCCTCAGTACCGTACACCAGAGAATAAGGAGTCACCCCCTACTGAAGTGCGAACAGTAGTGCGATAGCCCAATAATGCGAAAGGTAACTTCTCATGCCATTGCCTGGACCCTTCCACCATTTTCTGAAGTATCTTCTTGATGTTTTTGTTAGCTGCCTCGACTGCTCCATTCGCCTTAGGGCGATATGGGGTTGAATTGCGGTGCATAATCTTAAACTGCTGACATGTCTCCGTCATTAGATGACTGTTGAGATTAGCACCATTGTCCGTGATGATTACCTTCGGGACCCCAAACCAACAGATAATATTCGAATGTACAAAATCAACTACTGCCTTATTGGTCACAGATTTGAAAGTTTTCGCCTCAACCCATTTAGTGAAATAATCAATGGCTACCAGAATAAACCTGTGTCCATTTGACGTCGCTGGCTCGATTGGCCCAATGACATCCATTCCCCAAGCAACAAACGGCCATGGTGCCGACATTGTATGCAATTCAGATGGCGGAGAATGAATCAAATCTCCATACACCTGACACTGATGACATTTGCGCACGAAACTGATACAATCCCGTTCCATGGTAAGCCAATAATAACCTGCTCGAAGAATATTCTTTACCAATATGTACCCACTCATATGCGGTCCGCAAACTCCTGCGTGTACCTCGGCCATGATAACTATGGCCTGTTTAGCATCTATGCATCTTAATAAACCAAGATCTGGAGTTCTTTTGTACAACACTCCTCCACTGAAGAAAAATCTGCTTGCCAAGCGTCGAGTCGCTCTCTTTTGATCCCATATGGCCTGTACTGGATATACTCCCATCCTAAGGTATTCCTTGATATCGTGGAAACACAGCTCGCCATCAAGTTCTTCTTCCACCATGTTACAGTAGGCATGCTGATCGCGGACCTAAATCTGCAAAGGGTCCACATAACCCTTATCTGGATGATGCAACATTGACGCCAAAGTAGCCAAAGCGTCGGCATCTTCATTATGAATCCTTGGAATATGCCTGAACTCTATTGACCAAAACCGTTGACAAAGATCATGCAAACATTGCCAATACTGTATGAGCTTCAAATCCCGTGTCTCCCATTCCCCTTGAATCTGGTGCACCAGAAGATCCGAGTCACCCATGACCAAGATTTCCTGGACACCCATGTCTATAGCCAACCTCAAACCCAAGATACATGCCTCATATTCAGCCATGTTATTAGTGCAATAAAAACAAGACTGAGCTGTAACAGGGTAGTGTTGCCCTGTCTCAGAGACAAGTACTGCTCCTATCCTGACACATTTCGTATTGGCAGCCCCATCAAAGAAAAGCTTCCATCCTGGACTCTCGACTTGTTCCAGTTCATCAACATGCATTACCTCTTCATCAGGGAAGTATGTCTTCAAAGGTTCATATTCTTCATCAACTGGATTCTCGACCAAATGATCAGCCAATGCATGTGCTTTCATTGCAGTTCAGGTCACATAGACAATGTCGAATTCCGTGAGCAAGATCTGCCATTTTGCGACCCTTCCTGTGGGCATGGGCTTTTAAAAAATATACTTCAACGGGTCCAACTGAGAGATGAGGTATGTGGTATAGGAGGATAAGTAATGTTTCAATTTCTGCATTACCCAAGTTAAGGCACAACACGTCTTCTCAAGTTGAGTGTACTTCACCTCGTAAGATGTAAACTTCTTGCTGAGGTAGTAGATTGCTTGCTCTTTCTTTCCCGTGATGTCATGTTGCCCCAATACACAGCCAAAAGAATTATCCAAAACTGTCAGATAAAGAATCAAAGGTCTTCCCGGCTCGGGTGGGACCAACATAGGTGGATTCGCCAGGTACTCCTTAATCTTGTCAAATGCTGCCTGACATTCATCAGTCCATCTGACCGCAGCATCCTTCATTAGTAGCTTAAAGATGGGCTACAAGTCGTTGTGAGCTAGGCAATGAACCTGCTGATATAATTTAACCTTCCAAGCAAACTCATCACCTCTGTTTTGTTCTTTGGTGGCGGTAGATCTTGAATGGCTTTGACCTTAGATGGTTCCAACTCAATATCGTGTCGACTTACCACGAACCCCAGCAGTTTCCCAGACAGGACACCAAATGCACACTTCGCTGGATTAAGCTTGAGGTTGTATCTGCGGAGCCTCTGGAAAAACTTTCTCAGGTCCTTGACATGGTCACACTGCTTTCTCGACTTTATGATTACGTTGTCTACATAGACCTCAATTTCTCGATGTATTATATCATGAAACATGGTGGTCATCGCCCTCATATATGTTGCCCTTGCGTTCCTCAAACCAAATGGCATGACCCTATAACAATACGTTCCCCAGGGTGTGATGAATGCCGTCTTTTTCACATCTTCCTCATCCATTAAAATTTGGTGATAGCCCACATAACAATACACGAAAGAACCAATCTCATGCTTTGCAAAATTATCAATCAATATGTGGATGTTTGGCAGTGGGAAATTATCTTTTGGACTTGCCTTGTTGAGATCATGGTAATCAACGCACACTCTAGTCTTTCCATCCTTCTTTGGTACAAGCACAACGTTGGCTAACTAGGTGGGATACTGCGTGACCCGGATGACCTTTGCACCAAACTTCTTGATGACCTCTTCTTTGATTTTTACGCTCATATCTGTTCTAAACTTCCTTAACTTCTGCTTAACAGGAGGGAATGCAGGGTCGGTGGGCAATTTGTGAACTATGAGGTCGGTGCTTAAACCTGGCCTATCGTCATATGACCATGCAAAAACATCTTTGTACTCAAGCAATGCTTTAATTATCTCTTCTCTGAGATGTGGTTCTAAATGGACACTTATTTTTGTTTCCCGCACATTATCCTGATCCCCTAAGTTGATTGTCTCTGTGTCATTCAGGTTAGGTTTAGGTTTTTCTTCAAAATGGCTTAATTCTTTACTGATTTCCTCAAAGGCTTCCTCATCGTCATATTCTACTTCGTCATCACATTCAATTTCTTATATTATTATTTCGGAGTTAGATTGACATTTAAGACTGGGCCGAAGACTCCTTATGCATGACATGTCACTGAAACCAGCATAAAAGGGATTGTACAAGAAGGAAAAGAAAAAACAAAAATAAAAACTATCAGGAATGAAAAAGAAAGGAAATTGCATTTCATTAAAATTTAAGATAACAAGGTTTAACTCGTCCAAACGGACGGAACATAGCATCCGAATTACAACCTTGGAAATAATCTAGATTAAACTGAAAGGAAATCAAAACTAACTACCAAGACTCCCTCCGGGTAGGAAGGGGAGTAGCTTCCCAATTATTAAGCTTTGCATGGGGCCCCACGAACTGCACATCTGCCTTGCTTGGACCTTCTCCTGCCTCCAACACATTCACCTCATCAAATAGCTTTTCAAACCTCTCAATCAGCTCCTTGTCGGGTTCAACCACGAAATTAGGCATTGCTGTTGCTAGGCGCTTCTTAGTACGAGGCCTGACAAAGGAACGGGAAAGGTGGGGAATAGGTTTTGGAAGGGTCCATGCTTTCTT
Source organism: Nicotiana glauca (assembly GCA_026770625.1). Classification (NCBI taxonomy): domain Eukaryota; kingdom Viridiplantae; phylum Streptophyta; class Magnoliopsida; order Solanales; family Solanaceae; genus Nicotiana; species Nicotiana glauca. The sequence continues at coordinate 46,494 of MU719589.1, forward strand.
TTTCATCTTTCTAGCTCGCCTTATGTCCGCAGCAGTGGGATTGAAGCCTAAACCAAAAGTATCTAGGTTTCCAGGAAGAGATACCGGCTGTATGATGCCTTGTAAAGAAGCACCCAAGCCTTTTCCAGGTACGAATCCGTTCTTCAGCATTTCTGAAGCCACCACGACGGATGCAGCAGCTACCTTTGGCATAGGAATACACTCCCCTTCTGGGATCTTTTCAACTGATACTATGTCCAAGACTTGATAAACCCATGGACCTTTGTCGTCCTCAGCTTCCATGAAAGGCACGATGGCATTACCCAGAGCACACGAACTATCTTCCCCATGCACCACAATTTCTTGCCGGTCCCACTCGAATTTGACCATCTGGTGCAAGGTAGATGGCACCGCTTTTGCTGCATGAATCCAGGGGCGGCCTAACAAGAGATTGCAAGAGACTGCCACGTCGATCACCTGGAACTCCATAGTAAATTCGACCGGTCCTATCGTCAATTCCAACACTATATCCCCAACTGAGTCCTTTCCTCCTCCATTAAATCCTTGCACACAAATGCTATTTTTGTGGATTCTCTCATTGTCCACCTTTAATTTGTCCAAGGTGGAGAGAGGGCAGATGTTTGCACTGGACCCGTTGTCAATCAGCACCCGGGTGACCACATAGTCTTCACATTTTACCGTGAGGTATAGTGCTCTATTATGCTCCGTGCCTTCCAAAGGCAGCTCATCATCAGAAAATGTAACCCTGTTTACTTCGAAAATCTTGTTTGCTATTTTCTCTAGGTGGTTCACAGAGATCTTATCGGGAACATGGGCTTCATTCAAAATTTTCATCAGTGCCCGGCGATGCTCGTCCAAGTGGATCAATAATGATAGCAATGAGATTTGTGCCGAGGTCTTTCTCAGCTGTTCCACAATGGAGTAAACCTGCACCTTCATCTTTTTTAAGAATTCTTCTGCTTCTTCATCAGTTACGGCTTTCTTACTGGTAATGGATTATCTTTGGCAGTTTTAGATCTTCTCAATTCTTCAGGGGCAAAACATCTTCCTGAACGAGTCAGCCCATGAGTTTCACAAACTTCTTCTTTAACTTCCTTTCCCTTATACATCATTGTCACTTGTCCGTAATTCCATGGAACGGCCTTTTCACTGATTACTGGTAACTGAGTCACTAGCTTGATAATAACCGGCTCTGTGCGAGCACCTTTACGATCACAATGGGCTTGGTAGCTGCCCCCGGCACCACCACTTTAGCTGGCTCTTGCTTTACTGCAACACTGCTCGAAGGCTCCTTTTCAACCACAACTGGTTCCTATTTTATTGCAACATTGCTCGACGACTCCCTTTTCACCACCACAACTGGTTCTTTTTTTACTACATCATTGCTTGAAAACTCTTTTTGTACCACCACAACTGGTTCACTAACTATTTCTTCCACCTTGATCAATGTTCTTCCACTAGTTGGTTTCTTATTTGGCCTGTCCTCACTAGCCCTGATCTTCATTACAGTTTGCGAAGGCTTCTTATGCTCTCCCTTTTGTACTAACTCAATCATATGGGTCTCGTAATGGGTTGGCAGTGGATTCTGATTGATGGTAGGCGTCTCTGGGGCTTGCACCTCAATTTGACGGGTATCAATGAGCTCCTGGATGGCCGTTTTCAATTTCCAACACTTCTCCGTGTCGTGCCCCGGTGCCCCCGAACAATACTCACAACTCAACGAATGATCAAGATTTCTTGGAAGGGGATTTGGCAACTTAGCTTCAATTGGACTCAACAATCCCAACTGCCTTAGCCTATGAAATAAACTGGTGTATGACTCCCAAGGGGGTGAAAATTTTCTGCTTCTGTGTCCTCTCTTGCTTGAAATTTTGGCTGGCCCGAAAACCTGCTCCAGGGGGATTCTTGTAGGCTCTTTGAGGTGGGTAGGTGCTTTGAGTTGGGTAAGTATTTTGTGGGGTGGGTGCACGCCATTGCCCATGGGTAGGAGGTTGGGGGTATGTTTGGGCATGGTGGACAGAGAAGTGGGGATCAGGGGGTGGGTAATAGTGTTGTGGTGGGCTATATGGAGTGTGGGGGTAGGTTTGGGGATGGGGTCGAGGTTGGTTGTAATATGGTGATGGGCCCCTGGACAAAGCTCTTGATTCAACTACTGTAATATCTTCTTTCTTTTTATTTCCTAATACACCCCCGATGCCGCTTTGGATAGCCTGGGTAGTTTCCTTGATTGCCGAATAGCTCATGATTTTGTTGGACTTAAGTCCTTCCTCCACCATACTTCCCATTTTCAATACTTCGTTGAAAGATTTTCCCACTGCCGACACTAAATGAACATAATAGGTGGGTTCCAAAGCTTGCAAGAAGTAATCAACCATCTCGCTTTCTTTCATTGGAGGATCGACCCTTCCCGCCTGCTCTCTCCAACAAAAATCGTATTCTCTGAAGCTTTCCCCGGGCTTTTTCTCAATTTTAGTCAGTGAAAGACGGTCTGGGACATTTTCGAGGTTATACTGAAAGTGACATGCAAATGCTGGGCCAAATCGTCCCAAGTATACCATCGAGCATGATCCTGTCGAGTGTACCATTCCAAAGCTGCACCACTTAGACTTTGACTGAAGTATGCCATCAAAAACTCGTCTTTTCCCCCGGCTCCTCTCATTTTGCTGCAGAACCCCCTTAGATGTGCCACCGGATCACCGTGTCCGTCATACAAATCAAACTTGGGTAACTTGAATCCCGCTGGTAACTGAACATCTGGGAACAAACACAAATCCTTATATGCCACACTTACTTGACCGCCAAGCCCCTACATATTTTTGAATGATTGCTCCAAGCTCTTGACTTTCCAGATCATCTCCTCTTGCTCAGGGTTCTTGGGAGGCTTCTGTGTTTTATCTAGGAGATCAAAGCGGGGAGTGTAAGAACATGGTTCTAGTGGTTTGAAGGTAGGTTCGGGTGGGTAATATTGGTTATCGTTGGTTTGGAACAAAGGTTCACTAGAGGATCTGTGTAGTGCGGCAGGTAGAGGTGCCACAAACACATGGGTGACTGGTGGTGGAGGGCATGGGATTTGTTTGGGTGGTGGAGGTGGTGGTGTTTGGGAAGTGGTTCCGTAGTACTGTTAGTAAGTAGGAAAGGCTGGAGATGAGTTCACCGTGGGAGGATACTGAGGTTGAGCTAATGGTGGGATGTAAGCAGGATTAGCAGGGTAAGCCGGTGGCGGGTGTCCTTTTGACCAGGCCCGGTACATCTCGGTCATTTGCTGCTTCAACTTGTTCATCTCCTCCTTCATCGCATTAACATCCAATTCTTCCTCCTCCCTCGACGGGTCAACGATGCTTGCCTCTAACTCCTGGTTGACCATTTTTGACTTGTTCTTAGACCGGGTGTTGTAGGAATGGGTTGCCAGAATGCCAGTCAACTAACCACCTGCCCGAACTCATCATCAACAACAACTTTGTTAGAGGTTAGAGCATTAATAGATAGGTAACCGCACATTTGGGAATGAATGCACCTAAGTAGTTAATCATTTCTACTATGCCTTTGCTTGGTTGCATGTGTCATCCCGGCTTTCCCTTCCCTTTTTTATTTGCCATGCCTTTTCTTTGTTTTATACTCTCATTCTTCCCTCTTGTTTTTCCATTGTGTTTCTTGCTTTTCCCTCTTTTCCCTCTTTTCCCTTTCTCTTCTTTCTAATTTTTCCTCTTTTTTTTTCTTTTTTCTCTTCTCTCTTTTTATTTGGTTACGGTCGAATCCTATGTAGATTGTCTACGTATCATGAACCTGCATGAATCAGACCAAGCGTAGTTCTTGGGGATATGAAATAAAATATTTTTGGAATTTTCAATTTTATAAAAACAAACAGTTGACTACAAGGAATCAAGACTCACAAACTCGAAATAAACTAACAGACCTAGAAAAAGATCAACTCAAAAGACCTAACAGACTCCAAGACAAAAGTATTGACCCAGATAAAAATCACAAATACATTACAGCCTTGAATACTCCTGGAGCTCTCGGGGTGTTGTTTGGTTTTGTTGCGGGCTCGTCTACAAGATCCACCTGGAGCCTTTCCAAATCTCTCATTACCTGCTGGACAAATGACATGACTGCTGCAAAGAAAGTAGTCTGGGTCATGTCTTCACATATTTGGCATTTTGCCAAAATGTACTCTGCAATCGATGTGACACTTTCACGGATCCTACCCTTCTCCCGTAATAAATGTCCAATTTGCCGAGTTCTAGCTTCCAAAATTTGTTTAGCTGCATGGCTCTATGTTTGAAATTGTTGCAGATCGTGTTACAACCTTGCTATCAAAGAATAACAATGTTCCCTTTCGGCCTCGAAATCTCTTCCCTGCTTTTTGGCCATTTCATTTTCGATGATCTTGACCTTTTCTTCATACTTACCATCCCCTTGTCGTATTTCTCCTTCAGCTGACGGATAAAACTGGCTCGTTCCTTTGCATCCTTAGCTATCTTGGCCCGAGCATTTTCTAACTCCATTTCAGCTTTCTGTAAATCATCCTCGAAATCACGTGCTTTCTAGGTGAGAGTGTAGATGAGGTTTTCGTCTTTTCTGCTCCTCCCCGGGTTGTCAATTGCTATTTTCATTTTCCGCACCTGGGCTTTGAGAGCTTCATTCTCTTGGATCAATCTTCTTTTCTCACCTTCAGCTTCCTGAGCCTGGAGATCATTGTTAAATTCCATATTTCTCAGCTTTTCTTTCAAGGCATGAATCTCAGCTTGATACGCCTTTTCCTTTTCTCCCCATGCTATTCTTTCTTGGATTTTGTCATCAAAAGCTTGAACATGAGGTCTTTTGGCAGGTCTCTCATGTTCGGGTTCTGGCTCGGTGTTCACACAGGACCTTTTCTCAAACCAAGCAACATAGTTTGGATCCACTTCCCCTTTTGCGATATCTGGTACCTGGGTGCCATTTTTTAGATACCGGCAGCTGTTCCAATCCTGTTGAACTAAAGCCTCAGGCAATGCAGCTTCTGGATGCAACTCTATGACTTGAGTACTCAAATCTTCGTCTTTAGGCACAATCTGATACCTTCCTAATTGTCTCAAGACCCTCTATGGTACATACGGTTGAATATTTTTCACTCCCATTATCCTCAAGTAGCCTTTAGCAGCAGTCATGTATATGGCTTCTGTCTTCGGGAGCCATCCTATGGACCACTCAATTTGACTTGCTTTGAGATCTTTCAAATGAGACACCCATGCTTCAAATCCTTCCGGCACATTGTAATCTTTTACCCTCTCTTCGTAACTGGTGATGAAATTACCCGGGCTCGAACCATAACTCATGAATCTGGGATGGTGACGAAGATGCTCGATCATCCACATTTGTAGGAGAATATTGCAACCTTCAAATAACTGGGCCCTGGCTTTGCACAAAGTCAATGCACGACAGATATCCGCTAGTACCAATAGGGCAAGTGTATGATCCTTTATGGTAGTGAGGATTTGTGCAATTCTAGCCATACGAATATCCATTGTACCCTTCTCATTTGAAAAAACCATTATCCCTAAGAATGCCACAATAAATGCGAACCGGCGATGAAGTTGCCAAAGTCCCTTATCCTGTTTGTTGCTCAACCCCTTCTCATGTGCTTCAAAACCAGAAGAGTGCCCAAACCTGAAGTATAAGAAATGGAAAGCATAACACCCTTCGCTTACACGGTTTTTACTTGTCTGTTTACTGATATTCAGGAGGTAAAAAAACTTGTGCACCGACGGAGCCCTTGGAAATATAAGTTGTTGCTTCCTCAGATCTAGTCCAAACTCAATGTACCCGGCTATCTCCTCCAAAGTAGGGGTAATCTCACAGTCTGAGAAGCAAAAAATATTACGAGCAGGGTCCCAGAAAGTTATCATAGCCTTGATCAAATCGTCCCGTGGTTTGATCTCCCCAATGTCTATAAGAGCGCCCAATTGTTTTCTTACCCATTTCTGACCATCTTGATCCAAATCATTCCACCACATGCGCAAATGTACTCGAGCCTGCTCCCTGACCACTTCTGGCGGATCCTGGATAATATTCATTTGTTCCTGTAGAAAGGTGGGGTTAGGGTTGACTCTAATGGACCTTTTTTGAAAGCAAATTTCTAGTTTTAAAACAAAAGATGATGATCATTCAATCAAACTGTTCCATGTGCTATTTTATGGGAACAGACAAAACACGCATGCACGCAGAAGACTACGAGTATTACAGAAGCTAGAACTAAATCTTTATGCCCTTATCTAGCATCCGATTCAAATGATCCAAAATAAATCCAATGAGTTTAATTACTTAGCTAATAGATAATGCCTCACCTACCTTCCTTAATTGATTTGCTCAAACCAAAAACAGATTCATGTAGAAGAAAAGGAACGACCTGGATATCCGAAACAAAATCAAATCCAAACTTCAAAAGACGACACTAACCATTTCTATCGCTATTCCCTATGAAAATGATATATTGGTGAATACTCGCCAAAGCGAATATGATCAATTCACCCCAAGTTTTGATCCACCATAAATAGAAATATCAACCTCTAATACAGCACCGATGACAGGCCCATTTTGACTTAATACTTGTTGATCTTTGGCCAATTATTGGCCAAATCCATAAACTACAACTAAGCTCAACAATAACTGCTTTCAACAAACCTTGCACAGGCATCATTGTGTGCAGGAATCTCTTATTTGACAAGAGCAAACATAACACACTGCACAACAAAGCTAGTTTTGAGACAAGTTTCATCATAATGAGCCAAAAAAAGCCTTCGATCAAGACGCAAAAATGCATCTCGAACCCAGAAAGGCAAACAACATTTCAAACATCATTTAGAGCTAATGTCACAACCCAACTCCCAAACCCGGTTGTGATGACGCCTCTCGTGAAGACAAGCTCAGCCAACTAACCCCAATTCGTCTCTTTCAAAATATTTAAACATAAAGGAATAGCAAAAATACGACTAAATGACATTAATTAACGATATTTACAACCCAACACTGCCCGACCGGGGTGTCACAAGTCACGAACATCTAGAAGGATTTTTGATACAACTACAAAGTCTATAATACATAGAAAAAAATCTAGAATCAAAGGAAGAAGTCTAGTGCCGCGAACGCTGGCGGTCACCTTACTCAGCTATGATAGCAAATCCTCATCCAGCTCAAACCCGCTACCGGATAAACCAATACCTGCATCTGCACGCGAGGTGTAGGGAGTAAAGTGAGTACTCCAACTCAGTGAGTAATAAAGGTAAATAATAACTGAGCAGCAAGAAACCACGTAAAGCAAGCCATCATGCTATATAGAACAGTGTAACCTTTTGAGAAAACAGTAAAACCGTGAAATCTTTAGAAATATCTAGACTCAGTTTAAAACCTCTTTTGAAAATATCTTTTTCCAACAGTTAAGCAAATGAATGCAAAACAGATAGTGCAAGTCAGCACAAAAGTTAGCCCCTTGGGCACAGCACTCCATTAACAAATAACACCAGGGTATCAGGTAAGCAGTGCAAGAAGTAGCATAGAAGCCAATGAAATGCGAGTACTGGAATGTCATGACAAATAATACAAATAGGAACAAATGCATGAGTGCAAAGCAATGCATATGATGGTACACTCCAGTACCCACTGTGGCGTGCAGCCCGAGCCATCCATATTTTTAGCATCGACGGTGCTCACTGGGGGTGTGTACAGACTCCAGAGGGGCTCCTACAGCCTAAGCGTAAATAATCAAGCCATCTCGTGGCACCAACCAGGCCCTCGGCCTCAATATCAATACAATACCGCTGCGGCGCCCGAGCCATCCATATATCCAGAAATCACTATAACACTGCTGCGGCGCGCAGCCCGATCCATGCTCAGTCCAGAAATACACATAAGCCACTTGGGCAATATTAAAATAATAGTTCTCAGCTCAAAACGTCAATAAAATATTGTTTAAGTTTTTAACTCTTAGAAAAAAGGTTGAGTTTGCAAAACAGTATTAAAACCTTGGACCGAGATCAAATAATATGCAAAGTAATGCAAAACAGTGATATAAATCCCTGAAGGATTCACATAGTTGGCACGAAGCCCAAAAATGGAAATCAGCCCAAATTATGATGATAACAAGTAGTTTCAGTCAAATACATAGTAATTTCATCAATCGGGACGGACCAAGTCATAATCTCCAACGGTGCTCTACCCCACGCTCGCTATTCGGCGTGCAAGTCACCTCAATACAACACTATGATGTGCAAATCCGGGGTTTCAAACCCTCAGGATATCATTTACAATCATTACTCACCTCGAACCGGTGAAATCTCTAGCTCGCGATGCCTTTGCCCCTCAAATCGGCCTCCACGCGCGTCGAATCTAGCATAAATCAGAGCGAATACATCTCAATATACTAAGGAAACAATACCCAATCGAAAACAATCGAAAAATAGCAAAGATCTCGAAACTAGCAAAACCCGAGCCCTGGGCTCACTTCTCGAAAAATTACAAAATTCACATCATCGGATTCCTTATCTCGCCACGAGTCCAACCATACAAACATTATCCAATTTCCATAACATTTCGACCCTTAAGTCCATGATTCTATCCAAGAGGGTTTTCTATACTTTTTCAACAAAATTCGCGGATTAAACACCAAAACTAGTGATAGATTCAAGTTATACAACCAAAATTGTGTTAAGAATACTTACCCCGTTGTTCTCTCCAAAAATCTCCCGAAAAATCGCCTTATCCGAACTCCAAATCATCAAAAATGGCAAATGGGACGAAGTTTGGACTTTATTCTGCTGCCCACGGATTTGTTCTTCGCGTTCGCGATCCTCCTCTCGCGTTTGCGAAGAACAAAGTTCCAAATATTCATTTTTCAAACTCTGCTCGGACAGCCTCTAGTGTAATGGTCATAACTTTTTACACACAACTCTAAATGACTATTATAATATGTTTCTGGAAACTACATTGAAATAACTACAACTTTCATGTTTAAATCATCTCCAAATTCATTGCAGATTGAGAGATACAAGCCTCCAAAGTAAGACCTGCGCAACAGAATTGCCTCTTCTTCGCGAACGCGAGGCTCTCTTCGCGAACGCGAAGAACAAAACCCCAGAAGCCAAATCCTTCTTCGCGAACGCGAGGGGACCCTCGAGAACGCGAAGAACAATACCAGATACCAGCTTCAGCATTGCAAAATAGCCCGAAATGATCCAAAACCACCCCGAAACACACCCGAGGCCCTCGGGACCTCAACCAAACACGCCAACATATCCCATAACATTATTCAAACTTGTTCCAATCTTTGGAATGCTCAAAACAACATTAAAACACCAAATTTGCATCGGATTCAAGCCTAACAATNGAAATCACATCCGAGCCCTATAACTTATAAGTCAACGTCCGGTTGACTTTTCCAACTTAAGCTTTCCTTAAAGAGACTAAGTGTCTCATTTCTTATCAAAACCAATCCAAATCAACTCTAACACACCACATACCGATAATGACACATGAAGAAGCATAAAATGGGGGAAACGGAGTGGTATCTCATGATACGACCGGTCGGGTCGTCACATCCTCCCCAACTTAAACCAACACTCGACCTCGAGCGTACCCAGAGTTGTCCTAAAATTCAACCAATAGCTGAATAACCTTACCAAGCATATACCCGGGGTAATCCCACGTCACCCTATCTCATATAGGTCCGACAACACAACATAGCTGAAATTACCCAATCCAGTCTAGCCCATAAATTATAGAACTACCATTTCACTTCTGAAACCATCAATACGATCAAAACCTCACACCTATACTTTGAATAGTCCCAAACTATCTGTAATACCCATACTTGCAACCTCAGGTGAAGTCATATGATATACCGCATAATCCAAGCACTCGATACGATAACTTCCATTCACAGTAGTTACCCACAACAACCAAATACCGATAGAAAACCTCTTATTTAGCTAAAGTCTCATTCCAACACTTTCATATACTGCCAACGATAAATGAAACACGCAGCAAACCGTAACCATCTCTCAAATCAACCATTCATGAATCCACTTCCATTTTGACTAATACCACAGCAGATTTCCGAGCCGAACCTCGATATTATCCTTCCAACAAGCTGAAATCAAATCTGTTCGTATTCATTAATGACTCCAACGATCTCCTCGAATCCAACACACCACTCTGGTGATATGACACCTCAACACAGGCCTAAGCCACAACTTGCATAATACACGCACCAATGAGGAACGGTCTGAACATACTCAAATCATGACAAATGACTCAAACGAAAGAGCTGTACCTCAAGCTCATCAGTACCATTACAACACAAGGTTGAGACCCCGTCTCACATCATGGAAATAGGATACCTGAATCTACCCTGAAGGGTCATACCCCCGTGTGGCCTCGCCACAATGCGCGATTCTAACCAAACACTGTTACACATGAAACACCTCAAGTCGCCATGCTCAAAATCGACAACCACACATAATTTGATGTCTGAATCCAAAGCCATTCATTACACCCACGGTGAAACAAATAACATACGACACGCAACCCGATAGGCCATAACCAATACTCCATTTACCGAGCAACACTCAATTACTCTTCCCGCTTGACTTTCTCTATGACTCCTCAATAGAACCGCACAACATGTGCCCATATCCAACCAATCATAACGCCTCACAGCACATAAAAACAACTCATAGATTCCCCAGATCACTAACAAGTTCAATAACGATCGAATAAACCTATCCCTCAATAATACAACTCGGGACTAACCAAGCTAACTCAAGCTAAATATGTAGCCACATCGTCCTGCCAACGAACTCAATACCAAGAAGCATGAAGCTGCTCTTTCCACTACTATAACTCCTGACGAAGCCGTACAATATGGTGTCCGGCACCAAATAAATACCAAAATCCACAGTCTCGCCTGGTGACATGCCCGGCCACAAGGAACGCATCCGAAAAGTCCCTCAATACTGGAACTGAATCAATGGTAGAAACCTCTACACTGACATCCGCCACAAAGGCC
>MU719590.1:0-24080 GCA_026770625.1 Nicotiana glauca
CCTTCCCAAACACCAACTTATATGGTGACATACCAATTGGTGTCTTGAAAGCTGTCCTGTAAGCCCATAGTGCATTATCTAGCTTCCTTGACCAGTCAGTTCTTGTAGCGTTTACAGTTTGTGACAATACGCTCTTAATTTCTCTATTGGACACCTCAACCTGTCCACTAGTCTGCGGGTGGTATGGAGTAGCCACCTTGTGGCACACATCATATTTATCTAACAACTTCTCGAAGGCCTGGTTGCAGAAGTGGGTGCCTCCGTCGCTGTAATTGCGCGCGGTGTCCCAAAGCGGGTGAATATGTTCTTTTTTAAAAACCCGACCACCACCTTAGCATCATTAGTGGGTAATGTTGCCGCTTCCACCCACTTGGATATGTAGTCTACAGCAACAAGAATGTATTTATTGCCATAGGAGCTGATGAAGGGACCCATGAAATCTATCCCCCAAACATCAAAACACTTCCACCTCTTGAACTGGGTTCATGGGCATCCCGTGATGCCGGGAAATGTTCCCGGTGCGTTGACATTCATTACAGCCCTTGACCCACAAGTGAGCATCCTTGAACACCGTTGGCTAGAAAAATCAGGCCTCTAGCACCTTAGCTGCTGTCCTAATTCCTCCAAAGTGACCACCATACGCCGAAGCGTGACAAGCCTGCAAGACAGAAGATTGTTCGATCTCGAGGATGCATCTCCGGATCATGTTATCAAGGCATATTCTAAACAAGTAGGGACCATCCCACTACAATTTGCTTTCACGAAAAAATCTCTTCCTCTGGACCGACGATAGGTCGTGAGGAACAATACCACTGGCCAGGTAATTGGCATAGTCTACATACCAAGGCGCTTCCAAATGAGTGGTAGCGAGCAGTTGCTCATCTAGAAAAGTTTCCAGAATTTCCTCAACTTCTACTATATTTTCAGCTCCTTCAAGTCTTGATAGGTGATCAGCGACTTGATTTTCAGTGCCCTTGAGGTCACGAATTTCAAGATCGAACTCTTGCAGTAGCAACACCCAACGAATCAGGCGTGGCTTAGAATCCTTATTTTCTATTAAGTATCTAAGAGCTGCATGGTCAGTGTATACGATTACCTTAGATCCTATGAGATAGAACCGGAACTTGTCAAAAGCAAATACCACAGCTAGCATCTCATTTTCTGTAACTGTGTAGTTCAACTAGGCTCCGCTCAGTGTCCTACTAGCATAGTATATTGGGTGCATCAATTTGTCCTTCCGCTAGCCCAGCACTGCCCCCACCGCGTAGTCACTAGCATCACATATTAATTTGAACGGTTGCTCCCAGTTGTGGGCAACGATTATGGGTGCTGTGACCAGCCTTTGCTTTAACTCCTCAAAAGCTACCCTACAATCATCAGAAAATACAAAAGGGTGATCTTTCTCTAACAACTTACAGAGAGGGTTGGCGATTTTGGAAAAGTCCTTAATGAACCTCCGGTAGAACCCGGCATGTCCAAGGAAGCTTCTTATGGCTTTGACGGAAGTTGGTGGTGGTAGGTTTGCTATGACATCAACCTTTGCTCTATCAACCTCTATTCCTTTGCTTGACACCCGGTGCCCCAAGACTGTTCCTTCTTGTACCATGAAATGGCACTTTTCCCAATTCAGAACCAAGTTAGTCTTGATGCACCGTTTTAGCACACGCATCAGATTTACTAGGCATTCCTCAAATGAATTCTCCACCACTGAGAAGTCATCCATGAACACCTCCATTATATCTTCTACCATGTCAGTAAATATGGCCATCATGCACCGTTGGAATGTGGCGGGTGCATTGCATAGGCCAAAGGTCATCCTTCTGAAGGCATAAATGTCATATAGGCATGTGAAGGAGGTCTTTTCTCTGTCCTCTGGGGAAATGGAGATCTGATTGTACCCTGAGTATCCATCCAGGAAGCAAAAGTGTGACCTCCCTGCCAATCTATCCAGCATCTGATCAATGAAGGGAAGTGGGAAGTGGGCTAAATTCAACTTTCTGTAATCCATGCAAATTCTCCAGCCTGTGACGGTTCTTGTTGAGATGAGTTCATTGTTGTCATTCTTCACCACCGTCATGCCACCCTTTTTAGGCACACATTGAACTGGGCTAACCCAGCTACTGTCAGAAATTGGGAAGATGATTCCCGCATCCAACCACTTTATCACTTCCTTCTTCACCACTTCCTTCATATTTGGATTCTGCCTCCTCTGATATTCCTTAGAAGGTTTGTGCCCCTCTTCCAGCAGAATCTTGTGCATGCAGTAGGCGGGGCTGATCCCCTTGATGTCTGCCATGGTCCACCCAATGGCAGTTTTGCACTCCTTTAGTACCTGCATAAGCTGTTGAACCTGCACATCTAACAAACTAGATGAGATAATAACAGGTAATGTGGAGTTGGGACCCAGAAACTCATACCTGAGGTGGGCTGGCAATGGCTTTAGCTCCAGCTTAGGTGGTTCTTCAATGGATGGTTTTGCTGGAGGGGTCTCTCTCTTTTCTAAGTGTAAGGGCTCAAACTCTAAATTTCTGTCCCAGGACCCTCTACCTTCCAATGCTAACACCCAATCCGACAAATCCTCCCCATTCACTTCATCTAAATTCATTAAGCATGCAGCAAGGGGGTCCTCAGCCGTCAACACCTCATCATCAAACTCTACAATTACATCCACTGCATCAATAAGCGAGCAATTTGCAAACTCACTCGGTCGCCTCATAGATTTCTGCACATTGAATATAATTTCCTCATCATTGAGCCTCATCTTGAGCTCCCCAGTTTCACAATCAATCAACCCTCTCCCAGTGGCCAAAAATCCTAAGATTATAGGAATTTCTTCATCCACCTTGCAGTCCAAGATTACAAAATCTGCGGGGAACACAAATTTCCCCACCTGAATAAGTACATCATCTAGAATCCCAAATGGACGTTTCACAGTCCTGTCGGCCAGCTGCAGCAACATAGAGGTGGGTCTAGCTCTCCCAATGCCCAACCTCTTATAAATAACCAGGGGCATAAGATTGATGCTGGCCCCTAAATCACAAAGTGCCTTAGCAAAGGCGAAGTTCCCTATAGTGCATGGAATTGTAAAGCTACCTGGATCAGATAGCTTTTCAGCAACAGGTCTAGACACCACTGCACTACAGGTCTGAGTAAGTGTCACCGTGGCCAAGTCTTGGAAGTCAAACTTCCGGGACATCAAGTCCTTCATCATTTTAGCATATCCAGGCATCTCCTTTAAAGCTTCAATCAATGGAATGTTTACCTGGATTTGTTTGAGCATCTCAAAGAACTTTTTGTATTGTTCCTCCTTTTGGTGCTTGGCCAACCTCTGTGGGAATGGTGCAGGAGGTCTTTTCTTCCCAATTACTTGAGATTTCTCTTTCTCAGCTATTATTTCAACTACTGGCTCTTCAACTGGCTCATCTACTTTCCCGGTCTCTTGCTGCATATCCTTCTCTTCAGGTGTGGGCTGGACTGTCACCTCTGTCAATACCGTAGACTCATCCAGCTCAATGGGCACTGGAATGAGTGTCTCAGCCTGTATGTTACCTCGTGCTCTCTCTTGCTCAACGTCAAGATCCCTACCATTTTGGAGACTCACCGCCATCAGCTGCTTTGGGCCCTGATCTTTTGGATTGATTTGGGTATCTGCAGGTAATGTCCCTTGAGGGCGATTGTTCAGCGACATCGAGATCTGGCCCACTTGTACCTCAATATTTTTAATGGCTGCATCATGTGCATCCACTCTTTCATTCATCTTGGCATTGGACCCAATAACCTGCTGCATCATTGCTTCCAGTCTTGCAAACCCATCTTCTTGTCTTCCACCATGCTGTTGCTGAGGTGGATGGTACCCTTGCTGCTGATTGTTGTACCCCTGTGGTCTAGGATACGGTGCCATGTTGTTGGGGGGTCTCATACCTCCCATGTTTCCGGCGTTGTACTGTGGCTGGGGTGGCCTGTACTGCTGTTGAGTCTGCTGACCCCAATTCTGATTTCCTTGTCTCTGACCCCCATAGTTAGCCACATAGTTCATATCTTCAGGGTGCTGATGATGATGATCATGCTCTGCATTCCATGGATTACCAATTGGCTGGCTTATGCAAGATGCGCACAAACCCCCATTGGTAGTATCTACTATATGTACCTGCTGCTTAACTCCTGATTCCTCCACCTTTTTGGTGAGGATGCTCATCTGTGTCAAGAGAGTCGCCATATTCTCAGCCATAGTGTTAGAAGGATCAAGAGGCACTGAGTGCACCACAGGAGTGATAGGTGCATTCCTAGTTGTCCATCCCGAATTCTATGCCATCTTATCCAGCAAATTCTGACCTTCTCTCCAAGTCTTGCTCAAGAACGCCCCACCAGCTGAGGCATCTACAATATTCTTCATGTTGTCAGACAGCCCCATGTAAAATCGTTGTCCCAACATCTGTTCTGGAACACTGTGGTGAGAACACATAACCAACATTCCTTTAAACCTGCCCCATGTCTCATGTAGAGTCTCCATTGGTTTCTGCTTGAAGCTCATGATCTCATCAATTTGTTGAGCAGTTTTGTTGGGCGGGTGGAATTTGTTGTGAAATTGCTTAACTAATTCATCCAAAGTTTCTATAGAGTTGATAGGGAGTGAATTCAGCCAAACATGTGCAGCTCCTGTCACCGAGAATGGAAACAATAATAGCATGATTGCTTCCGGAGTCACGTTGGGTTGCCTTTGTGTTTTGCATATAGATAGAAAGTTCTTCAAGTGCTGCTGAGGATCTTCTATTTGTGTCCCAAAAAAGAGTCTCTTATTTTGCAACAAGTGTAGCATATTTTTTGTGATCTGGAACGATTCAGCTTGTATTGCGGGCACAACAATGGCAGTGGCCAAATTGTCAGCTTTTGGTTGTGCCCAGTCATATAATGCACCCTCAGGCACAGGAGGTGCCCCTTCCCTGGCATTTAAGCCAGCTTGCTCATTCCTGACGTTTCCGTTGGTATCGTTTACGTCTCCCATGTTAATTTTGATTTTGAGTGTTGGTTGGGATTGTTGAATTCTTTTGTTGGCACGGTTCAATGCCCGGAATGTTTGCTCGGGGGTCTGAGAGTCCTTCAAGTAGTTCTCCAGTCCTCGTAGACTTTCTAGGCATACACCTGAGCAACCAAGTCAACAACCGTTAAATTTTCAATGAAAAATTTGGTAGAGAGAGAACTGACTACAATAAGAATCTTTGTATTTCTGTAAATGGCAATTGATAATTCTGTTAACTACCCGGCAATGGCGCCAAAATTTGATCACGCCCAACTATGCCTTATAAAAAAAACTCTGCGGACGTTGCAAATATAACCCGAGTATTACACCCAGGGTCGAATCCACCGAGAGTTAACCTATCAACCACTATCTTCAAATCTACTAATTCTTCAAGAACCAGCTTCCCAAATATTCAAATCTCAGTTGAATGTTCTTTATCAACTATGCTTGCAATTAACAAAATAGATTTAAACTAAACTAATAAAGTTGTAGACAATAATGAGAAAGCTCTAAGGTAATGATTTCCCCTATTGATGGAATTCCTTCTGTTTATGCTCATAAAAATTTACCAACACACCTCTATCAATCATGAACGCTAAACTTACCGTAAATATCTCCCGAGTAATCACAGTAATTTACTATTGCACTCTCCCGAGATACACTAGCTTACTTTATTTAGCACGATTCACTTTAGATTACACCCAAGGCTTCGTTATCCCTAATCCCGCCTTTAAACCCACAATTATAGATTCCTCTAATAATCTAGGAGTGGTGTTGTTCAACAATAACCTAAATATGCACTCTTTTCCAAGTTATGCACACTAAATAGGCACAGCTAAATGAGGATCCTGCCAATTAACTACAACAACCACGAAGTTGAACAAATAGAGATTAAACTAGCAATTTGTATTCATATAAACAAGAAGTTCATCACCCAATAGGTTCCATCAAAACCTTAGACAAGGAATTTAGCTACTCATGGCTATAGGAAAATAAACCAAGATAGAATTCATCATAAAAATCAAAAGCAAAGAAGAAAGATGTTTGAAGTATTCTCTCACAATAGTTTCCCTTGCCAAGATAACCTAAAAATCAATACATGTCTCTTTTCGGCTAAGTCTAATGTTTTAAATAGGGTTTAGGTCTAAAAATACCGTATTTGACACTTTGACCCCTGAAGTTTCTGCGCCTGCCGCGGTTCTGCCACAGTCGCGGTAGAACCGCGGCCAAACACCCTCTCTGAACTTCTCAACTTCTGAAGCTGCCTTCCACCGCGATTCTGCCGCGGTCGCGGTAGAACCCCGGCTATACTTATTTTCTGAATCCCGAGGGCTGGCATGGCGTAGCTTCAATGGGAATTTACACATTTGTCCTCTTTTCTCCAATTTTTGACTCCAAAACTGCTCCTTAGCCTTCCTTATACATATACCACCTGCAAACCATGAAAAACACTAATAAGAGAATTTTGTTATCACTTTTAGCATTAAAACTACAAAAGAAGGTGATTATTTAAGGTGTGATTATAGTCAAATTCACCTATTATCACTTACTAATTTGGTCTTCTATGACCGACTCCGAATTTGATTTTCAATTAATGTTATATCTTTATTTTGTCCAAAATAGACATATAACATTAACTAAAACCCAACAGAATGCTTGAAATTCTAAAACGGGTTGCAAGCTTCGAACCCTAGATTTGAAATTCATGGAGTTTGTCTTAGATTTGAAAGATTTTGGCTTAGGTTTTGGAATGAGGAAGGTTATAGGGTGTAAGTTTGGTTGGATTTGGATGATGTGAGGTTTTGGCCGGATTTTCGATCTAATATTCGAGCAAATCGGCTAGGAATTGAAGGAAACAGTTTTGGGGATTGGAAAGAGGACGAGAAGGAGAGTTTGTGGTGAAATTTTGGGGTGATTTGGGGCTTCGCCGCCGCCTCTGGCGTTAGGGCGGAGGCACGGCGGAGAAGGGTAGGGGTGGTCGGCGTTGCAGGGAGGGGTGTACGAGGAAGATGAAATATGTTTTAGGGTTTGAAATATTTTTTGGACAATTTTATGTAAATGTAAAAATCCATTGTGGCCGTTGGATGAGCGAAGAGGGACGGTCAGGATTAATTCTTGACTTAAAGATATCAAAACGACGTAGTATTGGCATGATACTATGTCGTTTTGAGGGATCTTAAAGGCTAAAAATTGGACCGGATCTGGGGTTATGGGGTATGAGTTTTGGGCCATTTTGGCCGGATTTGGGGGTTGATTGGGCTTGAATTGAATTTGGCCCAAAATATTGGCATTTTACTAAAATCATGTTTTCTTTTAATTCTTTTGTATTTGTTTCCTTTTCCCTTTTTTCATTTGTTTGTTTTATTTATTTCTTTGTAAAATTAAAAAAAAACCTAATTTAACCCCAAAACTAGACCAATTAATTTTCTAAAATAGAATAAATCCTAGTTAAGAAGAGAACTAAACAAAAAATGCAAAAAATGACTATTTTTTGTAATTTTCTTCTATTTTTGTGATATTAGTAAAAAAAATAGTCTAGAATTGGATCCTAAATTAAAATATGCTATTTTTGTATTTTTTATGAATTATGCCAACTAAAAATGCACATAAAAGGAAAACAAACAAAAATTCATGCAATTAATTCCTTAAAAATTCAAGTAATAAAAGAAAAGTCCTAATTCTAAGGATTTTATAGGAATAGTTCAAGCGAGGCAAAAATCACGTGCTCACACTCTCCATGAGACCAACCATGTAGACCAAGGCATCCTGAAGCATTGTGATAGCAATGAACCCCTCTAGAACCTGAGTCGGCCCTACTGGCTCAACCTGATTTAGTATTTCGTCATCTTGCACCATCTGAGGCTCGACAATAGGTGCTATGATGCGTGCACTAGGCTGAGCTCTACCTCTACCTTGCCCTCTGCCCTTACCCGGCCCCTACCCCTAGTAGTGGCTGCAACTTGGGGATTTGGCTCCTGATTTGCTGCAGATGATGCACGTGTCCTCACCATCTGAGAGAGATAAGAGATGAAGATTCAAACTTCATGATAGAACAAAGTTGCACGATAAAGAAAGAAAGAAAGTGAAGTTTTTCTAATGCTATATAGCCTCTTGAAGATAAGTACATACGTCTTCGTACCGATCCTCAATACTCCACCAAGCTTGCTTATGACTCGTGAGACCTATGAAACCTAGGAATCTGATACCAACTAGTTACAACCCAAAATACCAACTAATCGGGGTCGTGATGGCACCTAGAACTGCTTTTTAGGCAAGCCAACACAGAACATAAGGTATGAAAGAACTACAATTAACGACTAATATCAAGATAACATTATAATGTAAAAGCAACTAAAAAGGTATACATAATAAGTCTAGAATCAACGCTAATATTCAACCATCCCAAGACGTGGAGTCACAAGTACATGAGCTTCTAGAGTTTGCTAAATACATTGTCTTGAAGGAAAATACAATATTGTCAGAAAATGAAAACAGTACAAGGGAAATGGAAGATGACTCTAAGGCCTACGAACGGATGCAACTCTACCTCGAATCACCTGACTGGTATCCGTTAAGTACCTCTCGAGACTCCGCTGGTACCAACATCTGAATCCAAGAAGTGTTGTAGTATAGTATGAGTACAACCGACCCAAGGTACTCAATAAGTGTCGATCCTAACACCAACGGGATAGTGATGAGACTATGACAAGATACCTACAAACAAACTTGTGTAGTTATATATAACAAGAGATAACGAAATAATAGGTAAAGTATCAAATACAATAGTAGATATCAATATTCTGCAAGAAATAATAAGTACGTAGTAAGAAACATTAAAAATAGGAAAGTAAAGGAAAGTGTTATCGAGTAAACCACGACTCATGCTTCTACAACAACTCACAAAAACCTTTTAAAAGTAAATTACGAAACCACAAAGACAAATCCACAATCCAAATAACAAAGTAAGGAACAACGAAAACAACAAATAGTCTGGTATCACCCTTCGTGTTTTACTGTCATCCTCACATCATAATAGAATAGAAAGCACGGAAACTCCCTTTGTGCATATAGTCACATTCTCTCAATCAGGAAAATATCCTTCGTGCAATGATATCAATATATGAATAGAGCACGGAAACACCATTCATGCATATCCTCACTTTCACACACAACTATGGCAACACCCTTCGTGCATAATCACTCAACCTCACAAGCATGGAAATACCCTTCATTTTTTTCACTTTGCCCACCAAGAATCGCCGAACACAGTTCCAAGAAATGTGGGAAGCACAAATAACATCAAGAGAAACATTTAAGCATAACTTGCCATATGAGAATTTACCACACATTTGCACCAACAACCAAATCAACAATTCGATAATATCAATGCCCAATATCTCATTAAAATAAACATAAAAAATAACATGAATACGAGGAATCAAAGAAATATACAATATTTGTAAAGCAGGGAAGACATAATACACAAAGTAACATAGCATAAATAAGACTAATTCTACCTGCATGCTTATTATATGGCCAATGCATATACACTCGTCACCTTGTATATACGTTGCTTATAACACATAGATCACATAGCAAATAGACTCTCGTATACCTTATTTTTCTCAAATTAAGGTTAACCAAGGCACTTACCTATTTTTGGAACAAGATCAACAACTCAACATGGCTTTCCTTTAAGAACAAGTCTCCAAACTACCTGAATCTAGTCAGTTATTGTTAAAACAAGTGACAATAAGTTTTAGAAACTACCCTTGAATGAAAAAGGTTTGATCTTTCTCATATTGAAAAAGTCAACTCGAGCCCGCTTAGTCGAAATTCAAAATTAAGACCAAATCTCAATTACCCATTCACCTCTGAGCCCGGATATGTGATTTATATTTTAATTCGACCTCAATTTGAGGTCTAAATCTTAATTTTATAAAATCCTAATTTCTAACAACCCCCCCCCCCCCAATTTCTACTCTAAGAATCTTATATTTGATAGTGAAATTGATGAAAAATAATGGAAATTGAATGAAAATAAGTTAAAGTTATTAACATATGAAATTGATAAGAAATTGCTCTCCAAAAATTACCTTTGCATTCACCTCTTCAGGACTTTGCATTATCTGGTGGATAATTGTCAAGCTGCTTTTGTACCTGGAAGGCTGATCACAAATAACATTTTGATGAGTCATGACCTAGTGGAAGGTTATGGAAGGAAGAGTATGTCCCCTAGATGTATGCTTAAGATTGACATGCAAAAATCTTTGTGATATGGATAATGGCTTGCATCAGTATAGTGGCTTACTCAGTTCTAATAAATGGCAGACCAACAGATCCTTTTGAGGCAAAAAAAGGGCTCAAGTAGGGGGATCCACTCTCACCCTTCTTATTTGTTTTGGCTATGGAATACCTGAGTAGGTCATTGAAGACTTTGAAGGAAGATAAGAAGTTTAAATATCATCCCAGGTGTGCCAGGTTTAACCTAGTCCAACTGGGGTTTGCAGCTGATTTACTATTATTTTGTAGAGGTGATGTGCAATCTATGCATGATACTGCATCAGCACTTTCAGAAATTCTCTGCAGCATCAGGGCTGGTTGCTAATCCAAATAAGAGTTGCATCTATTTTGGAGGGGTGAATCAGTTAACTCGTCAATAAATTATGGAGAATCTTGGTTATAACAAGGGAGAATTGCCTTTCAGATATCTATTGGTTCCACTGCGTACTAAGAGACTATCTACTATACAATGTGAGCCACTAATTGAGAAAATATTGTACAAAATTCAGAACTAGACAACAAAGTATTTATTATATACAGGCAGAGCAGTCTTAGTAAAGAGTGTGATGTTTGCCATCCAAACATTCTGGGCACAGATCTTTATACTGCCTAAGGAGGTTATACCATTCATAGAGACCATATGTAGAAAATTTATGTGGACAGGAGATGCTGAACCAACCAAGAAGGCTTTGATAGCTTGGCAAAGACTTTGTTCACCTAAGGTTGTAGTGGGATTGAACTTCATAGATGTGGCATTATGGAATGAAGCTTCTATTTGCAAACTGCTATGGAATATATGTACTATAAAGGAGAAGTTATGGGTACATTGGGTACACGCTTACTATGTCAAAAGCCAAGCAGTGTGGAGTGTAGAACCAAACTCTGCCTCCTGGGCAATTCAGAAGATCTTTCAGGCTAACGAGTATTTTACTAAGGCTGGAATGAATGAAGATGATGTCCAACAAATGGAGAAATGCTCAATCAGGGGACTCTACAGATCACTACAAGGTGTATTTCAAAAAGTAACATGGAGGAAACTAGTGTGCAATAACCAAGGACAACCAAAATGTATATTCATATTGAGGCTAGCAATACAACAGAGTCTAGCTACCAAAGACAGGATGGCACAATGCGGGATAGCTATAGATCAAACATATTCTCTGTATAATAAGGAAAATGAGACAATGCAACATATATTTTTCAAGTGTGAGATTATAGGGAAGATATGGAATGGTCTGTTGAGATGGCAAGGGATTCAAAGATCACACAACAACTAGCACAGCGAGATTACATGGATGGTAAAGATGACTAAAGGCAAGAGTTCAAGAGCAGCTATATGCAGAACGACACTAGTAACTGTAGTGTATCACTACTGGGAGGAGAGGAATTTTGTAATTTTTCAGAAGAAGAGAAGGATAGCCATTTTTTTAATAAAGCTTATTATCTAGGAAGTGCACATAAGGGCAACAAGGTTCCTTTATCTAGATAAGGTGATAACTACTTTGAACTGGTATCTAGAAATTAGCTAGAATAGAACAGTAGTGGAAGTTGATGGAGTTTTAGGAGAAATGAATGCTAGATATCACCTTACTGGGGCTTCACGTCCAGTTGGTGATATGCTAGACAAATTTTGTAATAGTTAGATGAGTTTTAAATATTTCTACTTGGTAATAAAATTCTTATTTACCAAAAAAAAATTTACATTTATGGAGTCTAGGTTTCGTAAATGGTGTAAAATAAGCTATGTCCCAAAATCCCCATTTTTATCGCAAATGCGACAAAACCATCACAATGTGAAGAGCACCACCATCGTAAAAGCGAAGCTTGATGTTCTAAAGGTCAATACCACACAATAGGGAGTGATTTGTGTGATACCCAATTTTCACTCTAGAAGAACCTGGTTCTTCTAGGTGTTCTAACTATTGCAGTTTTGCAGAATAATAAACACATAAAATAAAGAACACAGAGATTTTTACGTGGAAAACACCTGGCTCAAAAGGCGAAAAAACTACGACCTACTACTCAGTAGGATTTTCCCAAACTTCCACTAAAATCACTGAGCCAAAACAGCATTTACAAAAACTCTTTGTAAAACCTAAGGATTAACTCTAATCCCAGTGTGGCACACAGCCTCAACTGTTGCGACACTTTCAAGTTAACTCTAACTGGAATACTCAAAGTACCTAATACAATTGCTTCTAAATAAGCTCAAAGGTACAAATAGAAACACCTACTATAATTGAACTAGAATAAGAATAAACACAATGGAATTGGTTCTTCTATCTCGTTCAAGTAGCTTCAGGCGTGCACACTTATATCTCACATATATTGCTTGCAAAATAGACTTGCTCTTTTGCTCTCAATTATGTTTTACTTCTGCGTATGTGCAATACCTGTAAAAGAGAACAAACTCAGTTATTTATTGAGTTAGTAATTAGAGTTTGATTGAGACTCCATTGCTTATCCTTAGACGATTTTGAGTCCTTGACCAATACAAACTCCAACCCTTATCCTAGATTAGGATTGTGTTCTCTCCTCATAAGGAGACTGTTCTCCTTATCCCAACTGCAATCTTTTCGATTAGTTCAGAAGATATTGTTGCTTGATCTCTACTGTATATCTTCCTCATGTGCATCTCATATGCAATGGTTGATAAACATTGTGTCTCACCAGATGGACCAGGTCCATCACTGAGTTCATTTGTCAATCTTCAAAACTTCAACTGAACTTGGGCCAACAAATTCCCCCTTTTTGATGATGACAAACTCTGTGCTTTTACTGATCAGAGAACCTGCGAAACTCAGCTAAAATATCAACAGTTAAAATTTTAACTTATCATCAAGGGCCAAATTTAATTAGGTCATAAACATCACTGTTCAGATAATAGAGTTTAAGCACAATATCTTCCCCCTTTTGGCATCATTGAAAAGTTGCATAAATAATGTGAATCCCGGAATTTTAATACTGCAAGTGAAAGCGTGCTTTAGTTAATCAAAAATCAACTTGACAAAAATAACTATAAAGATTAGAATTAACATAAAGTAAGAAAAATGCACATTGTCATTGATAAGCAGTGCTTCTACATAACAGTCCACAAAAAGAAAGAACAAAAACTACCAACCATGAGCAAAAAAAAAAAAAAAAGTCCCGAATCTGGGTCACTGGGGGGTTTTCTAGACTGGTTTAAGACAGGACAAGGAAATCTAAGGCTTTGAGGAGCTAGGGTTGGGTTTGTAGCAGATTAAGCATAGTTTGGAGCACCCCTTCACTCTTTTCTTTTTCCTTTGCAAGTTCAGCTCTTAACTTATTCCTCTCTTCTTCCAGTTCAACAACTCGAGCTTGAAGCCTTGCAATCTCAGCATCCTTTGTCCCTACCTCTTGAACCAAGGCTCTGACCTTGCTATTTACTGGAGTCTTTACTAATGAACCAGGTTCAACAGGGCCTACACTGAGAAGATAATCACAGGCCTAAAGAGTCTTGATGCCAAATTGCTCTTTGCTGGAAGCCATTTCCCATTTCTTCAAAGGAACGTTCAGCTTATCCAGCACAGCTGTCAGAATAAACCCATAAGGAATGGCATGAGCCTTTAAACCATTGAGCACCCTGTCTAGCAGCTTAACAATGAAAGCAGGCCAGTTAATCTGCTTTCCTTTCACCAAGCACTGCATGAGGACCAGGTCCATGTAGTTTGTTGTGTGCCTCCTCTCATGTCTAGGCAGCAGGCATTTGTTCACAAATTCAAAGAGCACTTTATGCTCTAGCCTCATCTCACTCTTTTGAATAGCCCTTGCTTCAGGAACTTCCTCGGAATTTTTGGTGTCACAGAAGTTTCTAGTGATTTGAAGTTCAGTAGGCAAACCATCCAGACAAGGCCACTTTTGCCTTGTGTAATCATCATAGCCCTCACTTGGAATGTTCAGGACTCTACCCAACTCAAGTGCATCAAATTTCACCTTCACCCCCTTCACTATACTAGTTACCAGCCCATTCTTCATAGTCCCATTAGCCATGAATCAACAAGTTCTTTTCTAGCCAATCTTCCATCCATCTGAAGGACTATGTCCTTCCATCCTTGTGCCTCCAGTGAAGTCAATAATCTTACCATGCCTGGCTCCTCCAGGTCTTTGAGCAATCTACCCTTCAGATTTTTTCTTTTGCCAAAATTTATAAACCTATCTTGTTCCTGTTCTGACTCGTCTTCTCCTTCTTCTTTAACTTGTACTTGTTTTCCCTTTGCAGCTGACCTAGTTCTTTTAGCTAGAGAGGATTCAGCAGGTACAGACTTGGAGGGCTTCTTTGTAGAAGACCTGGTTCTCTTTGATTTAGCAGTGGAAACTTCTACAGTCGTACCTCTCTCTTGATAGACCAGTTCTATTTCTTCCTCTTCCTCTTCCTCTTCCTCTTCCTCTTCTACAGCAGCCTCAGAACGTTCAACCATTTTTGATTTTCCCTTTTCTTTCTTCTTTTTCTTACTCTCCTCTAGTGCCTTTTACAGTTCTGCTTTACTTTGCCTCACCCTACTTCTTGTGGATCTACCCTTAGGTGCAGCAGACTTAGGTGATGAAACTTTGCTCTTCTTAGTTGGTTTGGATGTAACGGGGGTCCTTTGCAAGGAGGCCTTGTGTTTCTTTTGATCATAACTGGCTTCAAACTTCTTTAGGATATCTGCCAAAGTCTCCTCCACAGATGAACCAGGTTCATCTGGTTGTTCGCTCAAATTTATCAGTCCCTCAGCAGCTTCACCTGACCCACTTCCCCCTGACTTCATGCCTCCCTCTTCTCCACTACCACATATAGCTAAAACTTTCCCTTTCTTTTTCTTTCTCATTTTACTAGATTCATCCCCTTCAACATTTTTAGCAGACCTTACCAGAACAAACTTATTATCCTCCCTTTTCTAATACATCAGAAAACAATAAACAAGTGTTTACCTCTCCTGGGGTTTCTTGACTCTTCTCAGTGTCAGAAGACCCAGGTTCTTCTCCTTCACTAGCAGAGATAAATTTCTCAGATTCAGAGCTTGAGTCGCTTTCTTTGGTTGTAACTTCCTTCCTTTGACTAGCCTGTAATTTTTCGTTCAAGACTTTTCTCAAAGGACCAGATGCAACTGTTTTCTAGCTAACATTTTCTGGCGACGAAATCTGGGTTTTAGGGGTTCACTAGGAGGAGTTGAAGATGAGGTGTTGGGGGAGACTGGTGGGGGAGTTCCGGGGTTGTCTTGAGGATTAGTCATGGCGGAGAATTTCTGGGAATTTTGGGGATTTTCGGAGAAGAAAGTAGATGATCAGAAATTTGGGAATTAGAGTGACGGTTATGAGAGATTTGGTGGGTTTTTAAAGAGAGGTCATGATTAGGGCAGTAATGGCAGCCTTTTCAGAGGTCAATTAGGAGTCTAATCAAGTTAGAGTTCCGGTCTCCTAAGTGATTAATAAAAATCGCTAGATTTTAGGGAAGAGACCCGTTATAGTTAGACTCCTAGTTAAATGAAACTGGTTCAATTGCTCAACGGATAAAATTTTCTGGATGTTTGGTGTAACAAGGACTTCTGCTCATGATTGATAATTTCATCTTTCTAATTGTGCAAAGTATAGAAACATACCTGAACTTTCTCATGAGCATATATTGATGAACCAGGTTCTTCAAGTAGAACTTCTCTTGATTATGCCTCAAATGTCAAAATAGAAAACTTTGTAAGAGATCAGTGAGTCATATAAACACATGTCATATGAGTATACTAGTTAAAGTATGAGACTGAGTAAGAATTAGTCTAGATATTTACATGAATTAAGAACTCCTAACCAATTTTTTTTTCATTTTTTTTTCATCATTTTTTTTTTTTCATAATTTTTTTTTTTTCTGAACTGGACCTTTTAGGTGATCTTAATCATCCCTAATTCCAACATGTTCCTTTCAAAGTTTTCTCTACTTAGTACCTCAGTGAAGATGTCACCTATTTGCTTGTTAGTAGCACAAAATTCTATGGAGATTAACCCTTTCTCATAGTTATCTCTTAAGAAGTGGTGTCTAACATTTATGTGCTGAGTCCTTTTATGATGAACAGGATTATTTGTCATACTTATAGCACTAGTGTTATCACAGAATATTGGTATGCACCCCACTTCAATTCCAAAATCTATCAGTTATTGCTTAATCCACAGCAATTGAGCACAACATGAAGCAGCAGCAACATATTCAGCATCAGCAGTAGAGAGAGCTACTAAATTCTGCTTTTTGGTAGCCCATGATACAAGACAAGAACCCAGGAAGTGTGCCATCCTGAGGTGCTCATCCTATCCACTAGGAAACCTGCATAATCAGCATCAGCGTATCCAATTAAGTTAAAATTACTACCTTTGGGATACCAAAGACACAAATCAGTGGTGCCTTTCAAATATCTCAATATCCTTTTGACAGCTGTCAAGTGTGACTCCTTTGGATTTGCCTGGAAACGAGCACAAAGCCCTACACTGAAAACAATTTCAGGTCTGCTGGCAGTAAGATACAAAAGTGAACCAATCATACCCCTATACAGCTTCTGATCAACTGATGAACCAGGTTCATCAATATCTAACTTAGTAGCAGTAGCAACAGGTGTATCTATTTCTTTGGATTCTTCTATTTTAAACTTTTTGATTAGTTCTTTTGTGTACTTCTGCTGATGGATCATAGTTCCATTTGGACTTTGTTTGATCTGCAAATCTAAGAAGAAGTTGAGTTCACCCATCATACTCATTTCAAACTCACTTCCCATTAGTTTTGCAAAGTCCTTACTCAACCTATCTGTAGTGGCCCTAAATATTATGTCATCAACATATATTTATACAACAAGAAGATCTTTACCTTTTTCCCTTAGGAACAAAGTGTTGTCGATTTTACCTCTTTTGTACCCATGCTCCAGTAGGAATTTTAACAATCTTTCATGCCAAGCTCTTGGGGCCTGCTTGAGACCGTATAGAGCCTTATCTAGCTTGTACACATGTTCAGGACACTCCTTGCTTTCAAATCCTGGAGGTTGTTTCACAAACACTTCTTCCTTGAGGTAGCCATTTTAGAAAAGCACTTTTGACATCCATCTGATGAAAAGTGAATTCTATATGTGCTGCAAAGGCTATGAGGAGTCTAATTGCTTCAAGTCTAGCAACTGGAGCAAAGGTCTTATCATATCCAATACCTTCCTCTTGATTGTAGCCTTGAACCACCAGCCTTGCCTTGTTTCTTGTAACTGTTCCATCTTCATCTAGTTTGTTCCTGAAGACCCATTTTGTCCCAATGACTAATCTATCCTTGGGTCTTGGAAGTAAATGCCAGACTTGACTTCTCTCAAATTGATTGAGTTCATTCTGCATAGCATTGACCCAATCTGCATCTTGCAAAGCCTCAACAACATTTTTGGGTTCAATGATGGACAGAAAAGCATCAAAAGCACACAGATTCTTTAGTTGAGATCTAGTTTTGACTCCAGATGTTGGATCATTGATGATGTTCTCAAGTGGATGAGCGCTCAGGTACATGTAAGATTTCCCCGCCAGCTGGTTCCTGCTAGATGCTTCTTCATTGTTCTGTTGCTGAGGAACAGGTTCAAGTACAGGTTCCTTCAGAGAGTTTTGTTCAATTTGTCTCAGATTATTTCCCTGTCAGGTTGCCCTGATTGGAAGGACCTGTTCCTTCCTTTGATGCCACTTTGAATCGTGATGTGGCTTCAGTCAATTGTTTCACCAGTCCAATGGCTTCATCTTCATGTTCCTGTCTCTCAGAAAGAATGTTAGATTCATCAAATACAACATGTACACTTTCTTCTACACACAGAGTTCTTTTATTAAACACTTTATATGCNTTACCCCATTTTGCTGAGGTGTCCTAGGAGCAGAGAAATTATGATCTATTCCATTTTCATCACAAAATTCACCAAACTTTGCATTTTCAAATTCAGCTACATGATCAGACCTAATGGATGCAAGTTGATTTCCTAACTGTTACTGGGTTTTTCTAACAAAAGTAGTGAACATCTCAAATGCTTCATCTTTAGAGGTTAGAAACAGCACCCAGGTAAATCTAGAATAATCATCAACAAGCACCATTACATATCTCTTTCCACCTCTGCTCATGGTTCTCATTGGATCGTAGAGATCCATATGAACCAGTTCCAACATCTTGGACGTACTTACCATTTTCTTGGGTTTGAAGGATGACCTTACATGCTTCCTCCCTGCACATGCCTCACAAACTTTGTCTTCCTTAAACTTGATATTAGGTAACCCTATCACCAAGTCTTTGGAGACTAATTTGTTCAATTGATTTAGACTGGCATGATCAAGTCTTTTGTGCCAAAGGAGGGGATCATTAATTAACACATTAAGCAAGTGAGTTCATTTTCAATAAGAGTTGACAAATCTACAATGTAAATATTGTTAACTCTTTTTCCCTGCAAAATAGTCTTGTCAGCAGTAAGGTTAATCGCAAAGCATTTGGTAGAGGTGAAAGCTACAAGATTACCTCTGTCACACAGTTGTGACACACTTATCAGGCTATATTTTAAGCCATCAATCAAATAGACATTCTCGATAGAATGAGAGTCTGTCTTTCCTACCTTTCCAACCCCAATGATCTCACCTTTCTTTCCATTTCCAAAGGAGACATTACCTCCTTTTAGGTTCTCAAGTGAAAGGAACTAGTCCTTGTTTCCAATCATATGTTTTGAGCAGCCACTATCCATGTACCATATTTGGCTACTCCCCTTCACTTGGACCTGCAAAATGAAATCATGGGTTAGTCTTAGGAACCCAAACTAGTTTGGGTCCCTTTCTTTGGGCAAAAGGATGAATTAAATTTTTCTTTGCCCAACCAGGCAGTTTGTGTTTTTCTTGAACAAAGGCTTTGTTCTTTTGACTGGCCTTTTCTTTTGCATTGCATTTATTTTTGTAATGGCCAGTCTTACTATAGTGTTTACAGATCTTATTTTCAGGAAGTGTGAGGTACTTGTATTTGGGATCCCATTTTGGAGCTTGTGTCCCAAACCTAAGTCCTCTTTTGTTGCTGCTGTGATGTTCTTGCAGCCAGGAGAGTGCATCAGAAGCCTTGTTCCATTTGCATGTTCTGTCTAGTTCATGCTTTACCTTTCCTAAATCTTCCTTTAGGGCCTTAATCAACTCATCTTTCTTTTTTCCTAGATTTTCTTCTAGTGTGAGAAATGATTGATCAGCCGTTTTCTTTCTTGTCCCTAATTTCAGTTTAATATTTTCAGATCTGAGTTCTAGTACATTATTTTCAAGTTCAAGAACTTGGTTCTTCAACTCAGCATTTGTGTTGTCACTCTCATCAGCCCTAGACTCTAACCTTTTGTATTTTGCTTCTAGGATAACACATTCCTTAGACAGAACATCCTTCTCACTGTTTATTATTTCAGACTCATCAATGAAGTCCAATAATAGCTCATCCAACCTTTCTTTAGACAAAAATTTAATCTTTTCTTTAAGATGTAGGATACTTACCTCCTGTTCATCCTCTGATTCTCCGACGGCCATAAGAGCTTTCTCATCTTCAGCTTCATCTTCTGAGTCATCATCTGAGGTTTCTCCCCATGCAGCAACCATAGCTTTAGTTGAACTTTTGTTCCTTCTTGGTTGGACTTGTTCCTTCTTCCTGTTTCTCCGTTCAGCTCTTTCTTTCTTCCACTCAATCTCCCATTGAGGGCAATTCTTGATCATGTGGTCTGTCTTACCACACTTATAACAACCATCATTAGTCTACTTCTCAGGAGCCCGAGGTTTGTTGGAGGTTGTTCCTCTTGAAGGACCCTTTCCTCTCATAAGATACTTTTTGAAAACCCTGGTTATCATAGCCATTTCATCATCTTCAAGATCCAATCCTTCTGAGATTCTGAGAGCCAGACTTCTTTCTTTCTTTGGAGCATCCATCTTCATAGTCTGCCTTCTCAATTCATAGGCAGTAAGATTTCCAATCAGTTCATCCAATTTTAGGGTAGCAATATTCTTGGATTCCTGAATGGCAGTGATTTTGCTTTCCCAGGAAATTGGTAGAACTCTAGCTAAGATCTTCTCAACCTTGTTTTCTTCCAGGATAAACCTTGCAAGAGACTCAAGTTCATTTGTCAGTGTAGTGAACCTGGTATACATATCTTGGATGGTTTCTCCATCCTTCATAGTAAAATTCTCATATTGAGAATATAGCAGTGTTCCTCTTGACCTCTTCACTTGAGGTGTTCCTTCATGGGCCACTTGTAAGGTGTCCCAAATTTCCTTGGCAGTGTTACAGCTTTGGATCCTGCTGTACTCATCTGGACCAAGTCCACATACTAGCCACTTCTTGGCCTTAGCATTCTTTTCCCACTTCTTTAAGTCTTCAGCAGTGCAATCAGCTCTTGTCTTTGGAACATCCAACCCTTCAGCAGTCTTCTTTGTTGTGGCTAAAGGACCATCAGTGATGATGTCCCAAAGCTCATAGTCTTCTCCCATGATGTGGTATCTCATTCTATTCCTCCACCATAAGTAGTAGAGACCATTGAAAAGTGGAGGCCTAGCAGTGGATTGCCCTTCCCAGTTTCCAGGTGGTGCACTCATGTTGATCTTTCCTAAGGTGTTAACCTCTTCGAGGATACCCTGCTCTGATACCAAATGATATTCTAAATGTCAATACCACACAAGAGGGGGGGTGATTTGTGTGGTACCCAATTTTCGCTCTAGAAGAATCTGGTTCTTGTAGGTGTTCTAACTATTGCAGTTTGTGAAATAATAAATACATAAAATAAAGAACACAGAGATTTTTACGTGGAAAACACCTGGCTCAAAAGGTGAAAAAACCACGACCTACTACTCAGTAGGATTTTCCCAAACTTCCACTAAAATCACTGAGCCAACACAGCATTTACAAAAACTCTTTGTAAACCTAAGGGTTAACTCTAATCCCAGTGTGGCACACAGCCTCAACTGTTGCGATACTTTCAAGTTAACTCTAACTTGAATACTCAAAGTACCTAATACAATTGCTTCTAAATAAGCTTAAAGGTACAAATAGAAACACCTACTACAATTGAACTAGAATAAGAATAAACACAATGGAACTGGTTCTTCTATCTCGTTCAAGTAGCTTCAGGCGTGCACACTTATATCTCACATATATTGCTTGCAAAATAGACTTGCTCTTTTGCTCTCAATTATGTTTTACTTCTGCGTATGTGCAATACCTGTAAAAGAGAACAAACTCAGTTATTTATTGAGTTAGTAATTAGAGTTTGATTGAGACTCCATTGCTTATCCTTAGACGATTTTGAGTCCTTGACCAATACAAACTCCAACCCTTATCCTAGATTAGGATTGTGTTCTCTCCTCATAAGGAGACTGTTCTCCTTATCCCAACTGCAATCTTTTCGATTAGTTCAGAAGATATTGTTGCTTGATCTCTACGGTATACCTTTCTCACGTGCATCTCATATGCAGTGGTTGATAAACACTGTGTCTCACCAGATGGACTAGGTCCATCACTGAGTTCATTTGTCAATCTTCAAAACTTCAACTGAACTTGGGCCAACAAAGCTGTCCCAGCCCCCTCCAGTATCTCAAATGCGATCTTGACATCACAAATATGAGGATCGTATTTGCAAATAGGTCTTGGAAAATGTGATACCTGCATTTTAGCAACACCAGTTGTTGCTTCAACTGTCCAAAATCATCTGCAACGCATCCGAAAATCACTCGAGCCCCGCGAACATCAATTGGGATATCCACAAAGTATAATAACATCATACAAACTCGCTCGCAAGCTCAAATAATGAAAATAACATCAAAACTTAAGAATCAATCATTAAAACTCAAGATTTATCAAGTTAAACTCAATTTTTTAATTTTTTACACAACGCACCGAAATGGCGTCGGGTCACCCGGGACCCCAGCTAAAAATGTACAAGTCCAAAATCATCATACGAACCTACCAGAATCGTCAAAATACCGATCGAATGTCATTTATCAAAAATGTTGGCCGTGGTCAACTCTAGTCATTTTAAAGTTAAAAATTACATTTTATGTAAATTTTTACATATGAAGGGGAGCCTTGGCGTCACTGATAAAGCTGTTGCCATGTGACCAGGAGGTCACGGGTTCGAATCGTGAAAATAGCCTCTTGCAGAAATGCAGGTTAAGGCTGCGTACAATAGACCCTTTTGGTCTGACCCTTCCCCGGACCCCGCACATAGCGAAAGCTTGGTACACCGGGCTACCCTTTTTTTTAAATTTCACATATAAACTTTTCAAAAATCGACGCGGATCAGCAAGCAAGTCATAAATCATCAAATTGAGCTATAAAAAGTCTTGTAATATAGAGAGGGGAGATAGTACTCAAAATTACCTATTGAGTCGTTACATATATATACTGCATGTATACACTCCAAAAACAACTACTACAGAATAGTGCTAAGCAAATTGAAGTTGGTTACATGATTCCTCATTGATTCCAAGTGACTGTTTATATCTATCTTTTGTTATGTAAATATTAGTTATTCCTTTAGAGAAGTATTCACTTGTAAATTTCCATTTAAAAAAAGGAAAAATTTCACATAAGAATAAGTGGGCTCCCTACTTTTGAATTTTATAGCCCATATTTTAATTTAAAATCAATTAGTCCAAAAATAATAGGCTAAGATACAATATCCAACTCCAATAGGTTCTCAAAATTATTTAATTTTTAAAAAATATTGCTCAAACTTTTAAGTTAATTTTCGAATCAGTAATTGTAACTCAAATATTAGTTCATCAAACCAAATCTATTTGGGTGGTGAAAATTAGATTTTTAACAAGCTTAAATATGTGAGTTTAAATTTAGAACTTGATTTGTGAGAAATTTGGAGTGGGTGTTGTTTAGACTTGTTAGAAATAGTATAAAGAGGTTGCATATATAATTTGAAGTAATTTAATTGAGATTTGGACTGGTTTTGAACAAGAATTGCAACTGAAAATCGTGGAAGAAGTTCGTTGAAGTTCGTCTACAGACACTTGTATAAAGATGTATAAAAGTGTATAATAGTGTATAGTATGTGTTTATACACTCATATACACTATTATACAAGATTATACATAATTATACAAAAAATTGACTTCGTCTTCTTCCTTGCGCCTTTTCTGAAATTTAACTCAAATCTACTCCAAATCACTTCAAATTTAAATTTTGAACTCCTTTTAATATTTTCAATAAATTGGAACTCACCCAATCCAAACAACTAACAATCTCAAAAAATTCTATTTTCATAAGCAAAGCTTTGAATGGCCTTCAATGGTGAACTTCTACTCTTTAATTTTTTTACATTGCAACCAGGTGATATAGGGGGAGAAGCAGTAATGGCGATCGGCCTTTTGAAGCATATGTAAAAGATGTAAGACGAAGAGAGAGTGAAAGCAATGGTTGTGAAAATACATGTCACGACCCAAAATCCACTAAGGGTCATGGTGGCGCTGGACACCTATGTCAGGCCAGCCAACTAACTCATCAATTAATTCCTCTTTTAATACCTTTAAAAATCTAAGGTTTTTCCTTCCATTTTTATAAATAAAAGTTCACTAGTAGAATTCAAATTTTAAATAATAATAATTAGAACAAATCCGTTGTAAACCCTCCAGAAACCCGGTGTCACAAGTACATGAGCGACTAATGATAAGAGAAGTAAAATACAACATAACATCCGTTCGGAATACAATGGACAGGAAAGAAATACAGTTACTAGAAGGGACTTTAAAAGCTGCGGGCCGCCTTGAATACTGCAACTCACCTAGTCAC
>MU719592.1:22724-39791 GCA_026770625.1 Nicotiana glauca
AAATTAACAAAGAAATTAACTACTAAAATATTGGTGAGAGTTGGGTATATCGTATTGACAAATAAAATGACAATTGAAATTTATTAAAGCAATACGGTCTAATAGTATCAAATAAGAATAATTATATTTAATTTTTTTTAATATTGACCGCGCATCGCGCGGGTACCATTACTAGTATGAATAAAAAAAGTAAACAATGAATATGAACGGCTATTAAAGATCCAAGAAATATATTATGAGACTGCCAGTTGTCACATATTTGGAGGTCTCCCTTACATGGGCTTTGCATGTGTGATTAACCGGACCATCCAAATCCTAGTAAAAATTGTATGGGTCGCCCTATTTGGACGCCCTATTTTAACCTGTAGCCGCTTTGTCTTTCTGTTTGCACTCGTACCCACTTTTTAAAAAACTTCAGCTTCCCTTTCTCCTCCCCTTCTCCTCTTCTTCTTCTTCTTCTTCTTCTTTTGTTATTGGTGCTGCTAAAGCAACTGTATAATTGAATTTCAAATCTTCCATTATTTGATTAATGATTTAATCTGGAGGTCACTGCTTAGTCCCCTACAACACATTGTTTTTGATACTAAAAGACAACGACACCAATATTAACTAGTAGCAGTTATAAAAAGTCAGGATGTTGAACATCTTGTCATAGTTCACAAAAGATCTAATATAAGTCAGGATTCTTGACTGAGGGCGACTCAATTAATGAGACTGTTAGCATTTATGGGGGAAAATTGTACAGTTCTAGGGCTGAAGTTTTCTAGTTACAACATAGAAACTTCAGCTCTAGGGCTGAAGTTTTCTAGTTACAACATAGAAACTTCAGCTCTAGAGCTGAAGTTTTTATTTTATAACTGACAAACTTCAGCTCTAGAGCAGAAGTTTCCTAGTTACAACATAGAAACTTCAGCTCTACAGCTGAAGTTTTTATTTTATAACTGGCAAACTTCAGCTTTAGAGCTGAAGTTTTCCGGTTACAAAGACAAAAACTTCAGCTATATAGCTGAAGTTTTCCAGTACAAAAGAAAAACTTCAGCTCTATATTTTATAACTGGCAAATTTCAGCTCTAGAGCTGAAGTTTTTATTTATAACTGGCAAACTTCAGCTCTAGAGCTGAAGTTTTCCGGTTACTAAACAAAAACTTATAAAATAAATTCGCGAGTTACAAAACAAAAACTTCAGTTCTAGAGCTGAACTTCAGGCCCAGCTATTAAAATGCTGAAGTTTTGTGTGATTGCCTTTGCTACTTCAGTCCCGTGTGCTGAAGTTATGCGAAAAAATGGGTACGCTTGCAAATTTTTTTGCAAAGCGGACACGGGTTAAAATGTGGCACAAAAAGTCGGCAGAGATGCAAATGCCCCAAGTCCTATCCATCGGGCCCAAAGTCCATATCATAGCTACTAATAAACCAAAATCATAGGTTCTTTCCTAGAAATCATGCAGGTTCACCGGTAGCCACTTTTAAGGCTGTCATTTCAAACATAGCCAGTAGTTTTTGCAGTTCAAACATTAGGACAATGCCCTAACATTCAGTTATTGCAATTTGAACTTCAGGAAACTGTCTTGGCGTTCCGTTCTTGTTGCAATTTAAACTTCAGTCATTGTCATGAAGTTCAAACTGTAAGTTCGTGACTCAATTCAACCTCGTGGTAAAATTTAAATTTTTCTTCAGACTGAAGAAGAATAATATTTTACTACATAAATATAGTAGTTAGGTTTTCATTATATTAGATTTGTAGCATGTAAAAATTAATCAAAAAGATGACATAGTCTCTCGAGACAATCTAAAGAGATAAGTGCGAGAATTAATGTGGAGAAGAATAAAACTTATAATATGCTTTACATTAATGGTATTTAGTAAAAACGTTCATCAACTAATTTCATAAATCATAATTTATATTATTTTGATTTTGCTATTATTATGGCCTGACCACTATGCATTTTTCGTACACCTCAATTGAACCATAATTTAATAAACAGAAAAAAGGAGAAAATGTTTATAATATAAAAATGTTAAAAAAAAATTCCTTTTGTGAATTCTAACGTACCAGGGTGTTTGCCTTTACATATTATATCCTTCTCTATCATTAAAAAAAAATCGCTCTAGAAACGGTTGATAGTGAGAGATGAGGAGAAATAGTAGAACGAATGTGGCATATCCTAATTATAATTTGAAGATGCAAATTGATATTGTTAATTTAATTATAATTAGAATAATCAAAATATGAGTATTTAATATGTTTTGAAAAATACGTAAAACCGTATCTTACCTTGTATTATAGACAGTAAAGTACATTTAATTTTCTTAATCTAAAAGATTGGGATAGTATCCTGGGGCAATCTAAAAAGTTAAGTAAAGAGGATTAGTTTGCAAAAGAAGAATAAAATCTATAATATGATATAATTTCATTAGTGGACAATTTTCATTCCGAAATATGAACATCAATTTAATAAATTGTACATTTTTGAATTTCTTTTTTGTTTGCCTGAGACATCTAGTGGGCGTTTGGACATAATAAATTGTAAAATTTTAAAAAAGAGTGAATTTTTTTTTCAAGTGAAAGTGGTATTTGAAAATT
Organism: Nicotiana glauca; assembly: GCA_026770625.1. Lineage (NCBI taxonomy): Eukaryota > Viridiplantae > Streptophyta > Magnoliopsida > Solanales > Solanaceae > Nicotiana > Nicotiana glauca. The sequence continues at coordinate 25,308 of MU719592.1, forward strand.
AGAGTTGTATTTGAACATGAATATAATTTTGGGTTGCATGTAAAGTTTTGTGAGTGATGTGAAAATTTTAAAAATAATTTTTTTATGTTTTTCATATTTTTAAAAAATTTTAAAATTCATCTTCAACTGCCCAAATACTAATTTTAAAAAAAAGTAAAAGAATTTCGAAAGAAGTGAATATTTCTTTTGTCCAAACGGGTTCCTAAACTCTTGCAAACCTTAATTTGACAAATAGTCCCATCCAAAAGCAAAAAAAAAAAACAGAAAAAAAGAAAAAAACCTTGTACAAAAATATTAAAAAATCCCGCACAGCAACTGCCCAACACCCAAATTCAGGAGCACTAGGGTTTTTGCTCTTACTCAGCGTGGTGTATTCGCATATTTAAGCTCGGCAGTTTCATTCGCTATTTCCCAAAAAAAACTTTAGCAGTTCATCTTTATTTGCCCATTATCGGCGTTTGTTTGGCCATTACCTCACAGGAAACCGTCGACAATGGGGGGTGAGAACAAAACTGATGAAGAGAAGCAGAACGGAGACGGCACATTATTTGATCTCAATGATTACACCATCATCAAAGAAGGAGATGCTGAGATTCTTATGCATGCTAAAAATGAAGTTTTTTACAACAAAACTCAGGTCCTCCTTTTTTTTTTTTTAAATCCTTTATGTATTGTGTAACTTAGTTTCACTGTATTACTTTTCAAGAAAAAAGCTGTTTCCATAGTTCAAAGGTTTAATTTTTACAATTACCTTGATTTATAGTGCCAAATATTTTTCAAATTTTAAGCTTTTTAAAAGTGCTTCATTAATTCTTGCTATTTGGCTAAGCCTTGATGAGCAGAGTAGAGTTACCCGATACTTGTGCTGATGGGAGTTAGCACTTACTTTCGGTGGAATCATAGCAAGTTGCCGGGGCAGTGCGTCACTAACAATAGTTCCCTGATTTTTTTATTGCAATAAGACATGTTTTTAATTACAAAATAATTTTTTTGGGAAAATTTCACAAAACACAATGATTCGCTAATTTGAGGGTAATAGTTGCGTTGTCAAAAACAAAAATTTCCACAGAGGCCAATAGTTTATTTTGTTTGCCACTTGACCGGCTATAACTGTGTTGTACTTATAGTATTCACCCCGATAGTCTTTATTGCTCCTGAACTCCATGGCGAATTCAGCTAGTAATTGAAATGGACAGGTATATAGGTGTAGGATCTCTGTTAGATACTTTGGGATAAACTTAAATACAGCATGCACGGATGGAAGGGGGATAAGGATCAACTCTGCTTTAGCACTCTCTTGAGAACCAACTATTTGTTCATTAGGAAGTTTTACTTTCCCTCTATAGCATTGTCTTATTAGAGAGTACATTGAGAAGTTTTCACTAAGCTCTAATATCTCTAGAATTTGCAATGTCTAGAGTGTAGGTGCTTCTTGAGTCAGTGCTGTTGCCTCTTGTAATGTGTGTGAGAGGGAGAACAACATTGTCAAAAGTGAAAAGTGTAGAAAAGCATTAAGGTCAAGTTCTGTTAGGTATTTAAACACAAAACACAATTAAAGTGCAATCTATCGTGAAAAATCTGTAGATGAAGGAAAAATTAGTAAAAATTTATATGTAACTAATTTTTTTCTAAAAATAATACAAAACATCTACTAATACATAGAGCAATTGTATGGAGCATGAAAAAGAAAAAAAATAATGTGCCTGGGGGCTTTACCGGGACTAACAATAAAAAGCCTATGACTGGAAGTGATATTAAAGACCAATTCAATTCTGGAAAAAAAGTTCAATATCAGGTTCATCTAGAATGGACCTTGTTATGCACTTGGCCGACTCTGACGGAAAGAGCAAACTCAATGGTCATTGTGAGTGAAAAACCAAAGATTCGTTTTCAACTTCTCATTATGGTTTTACAGAACTAAAATTACTTGAATTCATTTATATGCCAGAAAGCCAAGGGTTCATCAAGACAAGTTTTATTACAATTACTTGAATGGCTTTTGGATAACATCCTTTTACGAAGTGTGTAACTTATATAAAGCATCCTTTTCCATTGTGTTTGGCTTCAACTATTCCCGCAGCCCATCAATTAGTTAATTATCGACATATTTTAGCTAATGGTCATATAGTAAATATATTGGTTATCGCTATAAACCTTGAGATACTATTACGGCAAAGGATGAATATAAACATCCAGAGTTGTGATACAAAAATTTCATGATTCATCCCTTCATGAGGAATTACCAAACTATTTGACTCTTTGCTCAACTCTATGTTGCATTTGGCAAAAAATAATTGCGTCAAGCCGACCTCTTCTTATTACTTCTTTGGTTAACTTCCTTCCTGATGAAGAGGAGGTAGTTGGGAACTATATTACATTAACTCTATGTTGGTGATATGTATCTACCATTTGCGAGTAATTCTCCAACATGGGTACATTCGTTTAGTAAATTTCTTGTGTTTTGCAAAGGATCTCTGCACATGTCGTACTTGTTACATGTCTACAGCTTCATGTAACATGGTTCGGAATGTAATTACCATCATATTTTAGGATAAATGTGGACATTTCCTTTCTTTTTGACTTTATGACGGCTCGTTTCATGTTAAATTCCAACCATTAAATATTTAGGAGAGGGTAATTTAGTCTTTTCAAGATGTCTATTGCAACTTGTACTAAAAATCTAGTACTCGATGATCTCTGGCATGCCAAGTTGAGCAGTTTTTGCTTGTACAACACTTTATCGTTTATTAATAGCAGTCAAGTTACATCTTTTTATACTTTTCTCTTTAAGGTAACATTTGAGACAATGGTATCCACCTTATTATAGCTCATCTTTGTTATTTTATTGTACAAAAGATCCAAAATCTAACAGTTTAAAACCATCTCCACCAGGTGAATAACAGAGATATGTCTATAGCTGTTTTGAGGACCTTTATATCACAACGAAAGCAGGAGCATGAAGCAATGTTGACCAGGCGACGAACCAAGGCTGGAAATAAGGTACCTGATGCTAAAGCGGAAATTCCAGATGATTCAGTGCAGCATAATGGTGAATCCAATGATGGATCTGAAGTCTTGGAAGATGCATCCCATAATGAATCATGTAGCAAACCAGAGGAAGAGACTAAAAACCTACGGGGAAAAGGCCGAGAAGAACTAAAGCCTCCACGAGTTCTCGAGGTTTCTTGCCATTTTTGTGTTGATTATTATAGGTTTATCAGAAATGAGGTATTTGCTGTGGTTGATTAACTGTTTTTTTCAATGTGAATTAACAGGCTCTCTCAGCTTCTGGGTTGAGGGCTTTAAGGTATGCGCGTGAAGTAGAAGGAATTAGTCAGGTTGTGGCCCTTGACAATGATAAAGGTAATTCTGTCTCAGTTAGGTGTTGCAATACAAAGTATCTAGTGCTGTTGCAACTCTAACCCTCACTGCCTACCATGGTAAAAGAAAAAGAAAAGAAAAAGGAAAGCATCTTTTGGGTTAAGAGTTCACTTACAAAAAAAGTAAAAATGTCTGATGGAATAGACCAAAACCATCTACCGTAGAGTGTGTAATATGTATATTAAAGCTGCTAAATAAATGCAAGGATTAAAGTGAATTCCTTGTAGTAGTGATAATATGAGATAAACCCTGTGAAAAATTCAGAGGATTGTATGTAGCTTTAACCGACTCATTTGCCTGTCTTGTTTCAAAACATCTGTATAATAACTTGATACAGATAATTATTCCCAATGTCTTATCCAGTATTTGATAGTGCTATCAAACGTGCACTTAAAGCTCACTTAAGCCCTAAAGCGAGGCTCAAAAGAGATAGAACATTTCGCTTCACTTAACGGGCGCTTTAGCCTTGTCATCAAGGCTCTAAGGCATACTTTTCCTTACCAATGAGTATAATCCTGAAGAGTCGACACTAAACAATTGATATTTCACTTTATCGTAAATTTTCTTCTATTTCTTTGTCCATATATTTGGTATTCATGCTTATAAATATTATCTTGGACTACACATACATATTCGTAGTTTTTCTCAATTGCACCTTTATTCATTAAAGCCCACGCTTTATTTTCGCTTTGCGCTTAAAGCCCCAACATACCTTAAGAGTTTTTTTTTTTTGCGCTTTTCGCCTTGGATAAAACTGGTATTTGACTGGTATTCTCTCTGATTGCAGCCTCTGTGGAAGCTTGCAGGAGAAACATAAAATTTAATGGTTCAGTAGCATGCTCTAAGGTGGAGTCTCACCTTGCTGATGCGAGAGTTTATATGCTTACCCACCCAAAAGAATTTGATGTGGTATGAATATACAATATTTCATCATATTTATGTTCTTCTGCATAGGGGTGTGTCTAGTAACCACCTGTAATGAGTAAAAACTGTTCTTTGGTGTTGAATTAATAAGGCAAACACATGCAGGATAGTTACTTTACACGTTTAAGTTCCTTATCCTAGTTAATTGTATTTTTGAATAATTTTGTTAATATCTATTCTAAGCTGAGCTATCATTCATACATTTTTGGTTAGTGTTGTTTCAGGTTGATCTTGATCCTTATGGAGCACCTTCTGTGTTCCTGGACTCAGCAGTTCAATCTGTTGCTGATGGAGGGATGTTGATGTGTACCGCTACTGATATGGCAGTGTTATGCGGAGGAAATGGAGAAGTTTGCTATTCCAAGTAACAAAATAATCCCTTTGCTTCTGGCATTACATAACTCTATTTGTCATTATATCCTGCTTACGTGATATCATCTGCAACTAGATATGGCTCCTATCCTTTGAGAGGAAAATATTGCCATGAAATGGCTTTGCGCATCCTTCTTGCGTCTATTGAGGTACTTCATCTGTGAACTTTTGTTTTTAGTTTTTTTTAAGCAGTGAGATAATGATTTCTGGCTATATTCATGCACTTCCTTTCTTTACATTCTTTTAGCATTATTCTAAAATTAGCAGCTACCTTTAGCATATTGAAGTTCCACCAACAGACTGGAAAAATTCGTCACTTATAATTTAATAATGTAGAAATTAGGAGCATCATTATCGTCTTTTTGTTGATCCTATACCATAAACAACAGGGTGCTTCTTTAATTTTTCTTAGCTCTTAACTTTTTATATTTGTTATTTTGTTTCAGAGCCATGCAAATCGATACAAAAGATATATAGTTCCGGTATTATCTGTTCAGATGGACTTCTATGTTCGTGTTTTTGTTCGTATATACACGTAAGTGTTTATTTTTTCTACAATCTAGCCAATTTTGCTTAGGTTATTTTCTCTCTGTAGATTTGAGCTTTTGAATAATTGCTTGCAGTTCTGCAAGTGACATGAAAAGCACTCCTTTGAAGCTCTCATATGTCTATCAGTGCACTGGCTGTGACTCCTTCCATCTTCAGCAGGTTGGGAGGACTGTCTCAAAGGTATTTCTTCCTTCACAATCTTTGAATATCTTAATTGTAGAAGCTGGTATGTGCTGGATTGAACAGCTTATACTCTAATCTAGAAATCTTGGTAGATGGAAGGAGTGCCTAAAGATACAGATACATGTTACTTAATAATATTCTTCATCAGCCACTAATCTCACAAGCTTTATCAAGCTAGATGTGGTTGAGACGTATTTGGCATAATTATCACAAAACAAGGAAGAGTTAATTTGAAAGATAGGGCTTTTCATTACCACAAAATGGGAAAAGGTTAATTTAGAAGATGGGGCTTTTGATCAAAAGAAAAGAACCCTAAACTGTACTGGAGACGATATCGTGTCTATAGGTGTTGACTAGTACTAATTTTGCTAATATGCACCAATTGCAAGAATGGTTTGTTGGCCCTCATCTCTGGAGGAGGAACACCAACTACCTGTGCTTGTGCACATTGCTTTAGAAGGCGGGGGCGAGAAGCGAGGCGTTTTACCTCTGACGAGGCGAGGCGTAAGCCCTGAGACATGGGGCTTAAGTCCCATGGATCTTTAAATTTTACTAATTTCAAGAAATTTAAGATAGTACAAAATAAAAAATAATTATAAAAATTACATCAAAATCACAAAATTATAACAAATAATCTATTTAAAATATTTATAAATTATAATTCGACTTGAATAATACGAAAAGTATGACATATATTATAATATGCAAATTAGTTGCAATGTCGTTACAACTCAAACATTAAAAGTAATATATTTGATATGAAATCTTATATGTATCTCTTAAGGAGTAATAAATCTTGGAAGAATTTCAATATTATACTTAAAATACTCCTTTTATTTAATATGATTTCTATTTGAGAATTTATGTAAAAACATAATTCACAATTTAAATATGATTCTCTAGCATCATTTATTTTTAAGTTTTAACAAGTTAATAAACTGACACATAATTCATCATACAATATCATGATAACTAATTATTTGTAAATAGTTGCTAGCTAATATTGAGATATTAAATTAATGAGTACCGTATATTGTAAACGTGAAAAAAATAATATTTAGAAAAATAATTATAAAAAATTATGGACTATTATATAGTAAAGACATAACAAAAGTACTATTATATAGTAAAGACATAACAAAAGTTAATAAGTATATACTTTCGAAAAGAAAGATTTATTTAAAATTTACCATCATAGCAGTCTTAGTGGATAACGTGCAATAATTTTTATTTTAATTATGACATAAAATACTCTGAATTTAATGATTTATGATTATGGGTTTTGACATAGTTACCAACAAAAAGAAAATTATTTACCCTTGTCTACCCATTTGTTTTCCTACCCATAAACTAATTACATTTTCTACCCATAGTAGTTTTTGTGGGGAATTTTTTCTTTATTCTCTAATTCTTTTTTATTTCTATGCTTTTTTTCTTTTTTTTTTTCTCGTTTTCTTCTTATTTTTTTTCTTTTTTCCTTTTCTACTTTTATTTAACTTCTGTTTTTTTATATTCTTTTTCTCTTCATAATCTAATTTCATTTATTGTTTTCACTATTTTTTATTATTACTAAAGAAATTGTGTACCAATTAAATGTAGTTAATACAATCAAAAAAATATTAACTAACATATGATACTGGTATAGTATATAGCTATACCAACAGGGTATACAGTTTTTTTTTAAATTTAAATTTTTTTTTAATTCAATTATTAAACTTAAATAATATCAGTTGTCAAAAAAAAATTAAAAATTCTAAAAGGACCTAATTGTAAGATTATACTGTTACATCATAATATCATATAGCATACTATAATTTATTTTTATTTTTTTGCATTTTCAGTTTGCTCCTCACGCTTGGGTAAAAGCTTAAAAAAAATTAAAAGGGAAAAGACAAGTGAATTTACGGATAAATAAGTATACTATTATATCATATTGTATACTATTGCAGCATATTGTTACAGTATCTTGCATATTGTTACAATATACTATAACAATATATTGTATACTATAATAGTATACTGTTGCAGTATAACTATATACTCCTATAATATATTAGTATACTGTAGCGGTATACTATTTTGTAAACTATAATAGTATAGTGTTGCAGTATAGCTATATACTCCTACAGCATATTGTATACCGTAGCGGTATATTGTAGCTGTATTCTTTTTCGATTTTCAACTGAAAATTTCGATCTCAATCACCTCAAATCAGCTCCAAATGCTATCAAATTTCAATATGAACTTCTAGAAGGTATTATAAGCAATATTTAACAACACACACTTTGAATCAAACAAGAAATCTTTAAAATAATTAGATTTAATTTCTTTTTGAAGAAGGATATAAGGGAAATGGAAGAGTTTGTCCAAGTCTTCTTCACGGAGGCGAACTTTATCCAAGTCATTGACATCTGGGTGTGTCAAAAGGAAGAGTTTGTGTGCAAGAACTAGCTCGGGTTGTTGTGTTCCTTCTTCCGCATCCATGGCTACCTTTCTTTGCTATTTCTTGGTTTTTTTTTGTTTCACTGTACTTTCAAATGCCTCTATGAAGAAGAAAACAAGAAAAGGAAAAAACCGGGTGCTTTCAGATGCCCTTGTGAAGAAGAAGATAACGAGAAAAGGAAAAAATCGGGTAAATAGTTTGGACCCCATGGGTAGGAGTAGTAAATAGTTTGGGCCTGGGCATTAAAGAGTAAATAGTTTAGGATTAATGGTTATAAAGTGAGATTTTCTCTTATGATTAAGAAAAAAGTAATTTTGAAATGGTCAACGATTTGGTAAAAAAAATTTGAGGATTTACAAGTTTAGTTACATATAATTGCATAAAGTTCTATTAGGCGAGCCCAGTACCCTGGGCGTTGGGCGTGTCCGGAGCGTAAGCCCTGGTGGCCGAGGCGCAAGTCTCACGGAAGTAAGTCCCGCACATAACATAAGCCCAGGGGTATTTTACAAGTGTTCCGCCCCGGGTCCCAATTCTGCCTTTTAAAACAGAGCTTGTGCATACCACTAAATTTCACTCTTCTTGTGCTGGAAAATTTAACTCTCCTACTGCAGCTTAAATAGTGATAACCTGCTGCACTTGGTTTTCTGAATTCACGGTATTTATCTTTTGGAGCACTGAACTGACAGTCTCACTCACTCGTTTTGGGTTTATTTTTCCTCTATTAATGAAGAAGATAACGTCAAGAAAATAGAACATTTTAATCGACTTTAACAGGCACCAATATCGGCTGTTCTGTTACTCCAAGTGTACCAGGATGTAAATCATACTTGCATGCTTGTTTCTAAAATTTTGGTTTCTTTCATCTTGTTGCCAGAATGATTACATGTTCATTGGTTGCTAGGAAATTGGAGGAATCCCTTTGGACTCTTGTATGTTCAATTGGGGAATTTCTCCTCTTTGCTATAGATCATGGATTCAGTTCATTGTACTTTTAAATCCTTACTTGATACTGTTTTAACACATATTTCAAGTATGGCCCATTTATATGTTTAACTTTTTCTGCATCTTTAGAACAACAGTGTCAGATACCTCCCTGGATTTGGCCCTGCCGTTTCTCAAGAGTGCAGTGATTGTGGTAAAAAATTCAACATGGGTGGACCCATCTGGTCTGCCCCCATCCATGATCAAGAATGGGTAGCTGCCATTCTCGCAGATGTGAAGTCAATGAAGGATCGCTATCCTGCTTATGAGCGAATCTCTGCTGTGTTGACAACTGTCTCGGAGGTGTGGTTTGCCTTAAAATCGATATTATGCTCATTTTTCTTTCGTCCGTACGACTCTTTCTGTCCTTTCTTTTTGTATCCAGAAGCTATTTAGGTAACCTAGACCACGTTACTTATTCAGTCCAGATCATTTTGTTGAGAATCATTTCCAGTTATTTTCAGAGGACATTCTCTAAATGCCTGACTGATGAGTGTGCTTTTGCAGGAATTACCTGATATTCCTCTGTTTCTGAGTCTGCACAATCTCTGTGCAACGCTGAAATGTACATCTCCCTCAGCAGTAATATTTCGCTCTGCTGTGATCAACGCAGGATATCGCATATCAGGGACTCATGTGAATCCTTTGGGGTTGAAAACAGATGCTCCTATGGATGTCATTTGGGATATCATGCGTTGCTGGGTAAGTGTATCTTGTGCTTGTTTCTGGCAGCTCTTACTATGATTTTCTTCGCGTTGAAAGGCAGAGCAGTACAAGTTAGCTAAAAACCATGCTTTGGCTTATTCCATATGCTGAGAATAACGGCCCCTTCACATCCACCATCTGAGTTGATAGCGTTGTATGTGCAGATTAAAAATCATCCTGTGAAAGCTCAACCATCTGACCAAGCTGGAAGTGTGATTCTTGCTAAGGAACCTGTACTGCAGGTGAACTTTGATCTTCTGAAATGTGACCTAATTTTACCGAATCTTTATCACTGGCATAGAAGGGTAGTATTTTGTCCAAAGGAAGTTAGAAATATGAAGTTCCAACTCTAATTATGAAATAAATGAATTATATATGTTCTTGGCCTCCAATCTTTATCAGCCACGTTGTGTGAAAATTGAAATGCGAGATTCCGGTGTACATTCTTAATTCCTGTCTCCTGTGTCTATTGTCCCCTTGACTACAAATGTCCGGGGATCATTTATTACAAGGCACCAAAAGTCTGTGGCACATGGTCTGCAGTCTGCTTTTGCGTGTCAATCTGTTGCACTTGTGACAAAACTACATTCACTGTATTTTTAAGCTTCTAAATTCTTCCGCTCTTTAAAAGAAATAGATTTACCACTCTATGCTCCTTCCGATAAGGTCAATGATTTTCGGGTAACACCTACATACGACAGTCATGAAATATTTAGCTATCTGCACACATTCAAGTTATCTACATGTGTTTATTTGTATGGCGACTCGCTCTTTCTTTTCAATCAAGAATAAGATCTTTCAAAACTTATCAAGAAAGAGATCTTTGAATTCTTACAGAAGACAACACCTGACTTCTAGTATGTGGTATGTCTTTTTTCAGTCTTTTATCTGGAGTTTTGATCTCGGCGTCTGTACTTATTTCAGGCTAACTTTTCTCGGGCTGTTGCATCCCTTAGCAAGGCACAGGCAAAGAAGGTTGCTCGTTTCCTCCCTAATCCTGAAAGGCATTGGGGTCCAAAACTAAGGGCAGGCCGACAGATAACCAGTAAGCACGTGTCTCTTTTGGGTCCCAAAGCTTTGAATGGAACTAACGACCATGAGAATGGTGATGGTAGCAACCATGAAGATGTTGAGGAGCCTGCAGCCAAGCGTAAGAAGACCGAAGAATCTGATTCATAACTTCTTTCTTGGCCAAATATGTCTGCCGTTTTTATCCCATCATAATCCATCTCTTCTGCTGCATTTTCTTGCAGAGTGAGATCCATCCTCTTTCTGGTAATTATCAAAATGCCTATCGGTAATGGGAGGATGTTATCCTGTTTGTCTGTCAGTTCTTTTTATTCTTAAGGGAGGTAGGGGTATTTATATTTATTTTGTTTTTTGTCATTTTTAACTTTATTTTTAGTCTCAGTTGCCTTTATTAAATTTTGTTTTTCCCTTTCATTTGTGGGAAACTACTTTGTAACATGGGTTGCCTATTTCGTCTAAAATATTTGTTGTTGTAACTTGACGCCGGACAGTATCAGCCTTTAACGGGGTAAATTTTTTGTTAATTTTTCTTCTGGCGCCTAACGTTTAAGGTAAACATTCTGCATTATTGACCCCCCCCAAAAAAAAAAAAAAGCTAAAAGTTGGATCAGAAACGAAGGTTGGGATTTTGAAACGTATCCAGTCTGATCAAAGTCTCTAAGTTCAAAGTTGGTGATTCATGAGAATTCTTAATTAATATTACTGAATACTATTAAGAATTACTAATTTCTAAGCATGCATTAAAGGGGCTTATTTACAATTGTTGCTAGATTATTTGGTCATCAAATATTCAAAAGGGAGATGCTGGGAAGTAGTAGTCTACTTCTAACAGGTTTTGCATGAAAATGATACCAGTAGCTCTACTTGACGACAAGGTTTTTATTTAGGTTAATTAAATAAAAACAAAAAAAAGAAAAGGAATTGAAAGAGAAGTAAAGAGAAAATTATTTCATCTGATCCTCGCATCAGAGTTATGACCAAATGGCTTATTACAGTTTACGAGAATTTAATGGAAGTTCTACATCCATTTCTTCCAAATTATGGCTACATCTACAACTCAAGTAAAAAAAAATGTAAAAGGATGGAGATGACAGAATTACATAAAAGCAAAGCTATAAATACTGCAAATAAACAAAAGTTTCACAAATAAGTATGAAATATCTTATTTGGCAGCACCATTGGGAATCTTGGCAGTGTCTTTAGTAGCAGGATTGAGCTCATCCCAAGCTTCAATCCAAGTGACCATAGCATCAGCAAGTTTCACAAAATAAGGATCAATTTTGCCAAGTTTTTCATTAACCTGCTTAGCCATTTCCACATAGCACTTCTGGACAGTAGTGGATTCCTTGGACAGGTTCAAATTCTGAAAAAATGGAATGATTTCTTCTTGCCAGAATATCCCATTGTACTCTTTCTTCAAGTTTACAAATGGATTGCTAGCCTTGCTGTGGTAGATGTAGGGTAATCCAGTCTTGATTCCCAATCCCAAGTGATCACATATAACCTGCCAATTGGTTTAGGAGTGTAAGTTATGTGGAAAAAAAATCCGATCAACTCGATTTAACAAGTGTCGCTAACATAAAATAAATAATAAATAACTTGCTATAACATGTTAAATATATGCTGACGAGGTAAAATAATTTTACGTTGTTTTGTATTACTTAAATCCATTCACTACTGAACTTAAAGAAAGTGGCTAACCTTGCAGCACCAACCAGCCCACATATCGTCATAGCGTCCAATAGGCTGGCCATCGCCCATGAGTCCAAAGTACATAGCTGGACCAATAAGGTCACGATCAAATGCCAGGTTCATACCACACATTGGAAAGAGAGTACCCTTTGGGATTGTCAACACCATATCAACATACCTGTTGCATCAAACTAGTCACTTAGGAAATGAAATTAAAATAATAGTTTAACTTTGATATGCCAATAGATTGAATTTTTTCCACATTTAAGCATTCACATATGCAGATTCAGGATTTCAAGTTTATGGGTTCCTGTCGTAATCTTAGATTAATATACAATAATAACGAGGTTCACATTTAGATATTTATAAATATTTAATGAATTTTTTAATAGAAATATAAGATCTACGCAAAAGTTACTGTTCCACATAACCCAGTAACTATACTCTAGATCCGCCACTGAGTGTACTTTTTTAGATTGTGAATATTAAATTTTAATATTTTATTGAAAATTTTGAGATAGACATCTATGTTTCACATGGAATAGCACACAAGCTCCATCCGGTCATTTAGAAGGTAACATGTTGCAATTATGAACCCTAAAATAGGGGCAATGAACAGCAAAAATGGGTAGAGCTATAGTGATAGTTTAAAATGATTAACATTGTCCGCGTATATAAGTAAATAATTCATTAAAAAAAAGAAAATAAAGAGACCTAGTGTTCCTCTCGAGAGGCTTGACAAGTTGGGTAGGAGCATCATAATCAGGGATATTGAGCCAGAGGCCATGCGAGACCGCCGTTGGGACGCCCTCACGTAGGCTGAAAGGGTAACCACGCACAAAATCTGCGCCATCTCTGAATGGATCATACAGAGTGTTGAAGAAATAAGGAGTTGATGGGCAAAGAAGATTCTTTATGTGCTGTTCCAGCGCGTTGATGTCTTTCCCACTTGGGTCCTTAGCAACCTACACTCGGGTCAGATTTTGTTGCAAAAATGAAACAAAGTCAAAATACTACAAAAATTTGATGATTAAAAACAAATAGTATAACATTGAGCAGCAAATCAACATTTCTTTCTGTTGATTTTTCCATTCTATTCTTAGTTTTTATACTTGCAAGACTAGTTAATATCTGCTGCATGAATTCAGTAACACTAGCATGGACAGAATTTTAAAGGATTTAACTTATACATATGCGTAGAATAATTTTTTTTTTTTTTTTTTACATTGTTTGTATAATTTATCCCTTTTTTTTCGGGTAACTACTTCCACTTATTATGAGAAATTAGTGTAAAAATTCCTTTAAATTCTGAGTGTTCAGACACATGAAATCACTTTTAACACAAAAAAAGTCCATGCATACTCTAACTCTATGACGCTCAAAGCTATAGACTTTTACCAATAAAGAAACGAAACAAAAGATAGTGAAATTATATTAAGGAGAAAAGCGATCTCACGAAGCAATCATCGTCAATGGTGTAGATATACTTCTTCTTGGAGACCATGTAACCGAAGCAGCGACAAGCAGAGTCCTTGAATGAAATGCAAGAGGCCCTAGGACCTAAGATCTTGTTAATGTCATTTCGATTATAGAGCTCATAATCAAAACCATCAGGGACCTTAATGGTCTTAGAAGGGTCACCATCTTGGACAATAATAAGATGGTATTGCTCAAAAAAAGGCCTCCACATTTCAAGAAAATCAAGGTTTCTAATTGTGGGAATCACAATGTCTAGCTCATCTTTCAGTGGGGGTGCAGCTGCAGCCATCTTAGAGACTTGAATTTTTTACAATCAAACGTTATGAGTGTTTGTTCTTAGCAATGGAAACAATTTAGTGGAGAAAGACAAAGGGGAAGAGCTTTTTATACAGTAAAGTTTGAGTAAAGGTGGTGACAAGTGTGGGGTGTGAAAAAAGGGGGTTAATATGGTTAAGGACTTTGTCAAAAGGCAAGGGAAGCAAGTGAAGCTATTGCCTTAGGCCCCAAATATTTAAGGCCCCAAAAATTTAAAGTATGATTATATATATAATTTATATTTATATAATTATTAATAAAATATTTTATATTTTAATATTTTTTTGAAACTTGGTAGAGGTGGAATTGAATAATCTAATAGGATAAAAAATTTCTCTCACTAAATTAAATAATATATTTACCTTCTCATTAAATCTATTTTTCTTCTTCTTTATGTATAGTCTTTTTCATATTTTTCACTATTTTAATTT
>MU719593.1:2014-14332 GCA_026770625.1 Nicotiana glauca
TTGCTTAGGGTAAAAATCACGTGCTCACACTAGTTATAAATGGTAGGTTTAAAATGTGATCTAAATAAATTTTATTTTGCAGTTACGAAATATTTATTATTTGATTTCTTGTGTAGAAAAATAATCAACAAGATAGTAATATTTTAATACAATTGGAAGAACATATGAATAAGAATATCGCAGATTCATAGAATGAAGTAGATGATTGTGACTAAAATAATATCGACGACTCATGCGAACGATTATCCTTTACGGATGATGAAGATGATGATCGTGAAGAAAACTGGTGTTGATAATGGATCATGATGCCACCACTGAAATGGTTATGACTGCACAGCCTACTCAGACCATGCGACAACCGGTATACACACGCGTGCGTAATATTGTTCTAAGGAGATTCTCTTCCTTGATCACCTTCAAGGTCACCTAGATGTCGATGCTTTCACAAGAGATATGGATGAGATTGGAATAACAATGTGGGCCGAAGAAATCCCACTAGATATTTGAAAAGGTATGTTTTTCAACAATAATCATATCCTGCAAAGGCTTTAAAAATCATTAGCATCAAACGTTCTTGAGAATTTGTAGTTGATAAGTCAACAAAAATAATAAGGTAGTTTTTCATTGATGGGACAAAGTTTGTAAGTAGATGCTTTGTGCAAGGCAATGTGAAAGCAATATGTAGGTGATTGACAAATACATCGACATGCATCAATAGAAATTATTTTAACTCCGACACTAATATGATTGCCCCTGTGTTGATTCTACACATTGAAGAATTTATTCGGTACAAAGTGAGGCAGTGTATAACATCAGTAGTGAAGATTTATGGCAATACCATTTCCAAAAGAAAGGTATTGCTCAGGCATAAACACGTGTTCGAGATAGTATTTAGTAATTAGAACGTGTTATTTGAGGCTTTACCAAGGTATATGTAATGTGCGGTATAGTTATTAAATGGTTGCACAACCGTCATCCTGAAATTAAAAAATAATATCTTTAGATATGTATTTTGGGTTTTTAAACCATCCATTGATAGATTCGTACATTGTCGGCCACTCATCTCCATAGATGGCACAAATGTCTATGGGAAGTATTACAAAAAGTTGTTGATTGCAGTTTAATGAATGCAAATATTCAAATATTCCCTTTAGCTTTTGTTATTTACGCCAATGAGAATACGGATACATGGACATGGTTTTCGAATGAATCAGCATGGTATGAAGAAACATACAGATATTTTTTAATATATTATCGATATCTGGTATTTTAAATACCGTGCATGCTTTTGATGAATTCAAATTGACCCATGACTACCACCGGCATTGTGTTAGGCATTCAAAGGCAAATTTTGAGAGGGCACACCCAAACAGTGAAGCAACGATAGATCATCAGGAAAATAAATTCTTGCAAAAGATTCAATTGATTAAAGAGATATATGAGAAAGCATATGATTGGTTGTCAATGATAGAAGTGGAGAAATGGATATTGCATAAGGATGATGGTAGAATATGTGGAATAATGACAACAAATATGTTAGAGTCCTTTAATGGATTGTTAAATTCTGCTCGAGGATTTCTAATTACTGTGGTTGTTATAATATCCTTCAACCAAGTTGTGTAGCAATTCACAGGTAGATCATGCATTGCATCAATTCCGGTAGAAAAGGGCATATAACATATATCAAATCCAATTAGACATTTGAGAGGTATAGAAAGCGAGCATCATGGTATGCATATGTTGAGTACTGCAGTTATCATCATATTTTGAAGTTCAAATTAGTTTGCATCAAGGATGGGAAATAACGTCCACATAATTTATGAGAAAACACGAACATGTTCATGTTACAAATGGACAACTAGAACATTCCATGCTCACACACATAGAAGTATTTCCAGGATGTTGGTGTTTCGGTCACGAGATATACAATTGTAAAATATAATATGGGATCATATGCCAGAACCTATAGTAAGCATTTTTAACCACTAAGTGTTGAGGCTTATTGTCCACTAGAACCATTTTCGGTGGTCTGCAATAAAGCATTTTTATGTTAAAACAAGGTGCAAAAAAAAAGTTGAATTGATAATTAGATGGATGTACCAAATAGTAATTATATCTGAAAATATGGAATGTGCACATAAATCGGGAACGATAGGCGCAAGTATCCCTAAATGATAGAGATGGAAATTTAAGCCGTGTTGGATATTCCTACAATAATGGTGTTTTCCTGTAATATTATTAGTGTATTATATCTACAAAACATGTATCTATGTTCGAAAACTATATAATACTACTTGGTGTGTGATTTCTTAAGTGAAGATATTTACACTTCAGCTTATGCATTAAAAATAATTGTTTATTTTGTCTTAAAAACACAAACATGCACGATAAATTTAGTGCAATGCATCGACACTTATTTATTATATTTCTCACGGTCAGGCACTACTGCATCTTTATCTGCTTTACCGTCTCTATCATCATTATCATCATCATCATCATCATATACACCTCCATCTAGACCAAGTGCATCATAATTTAGATCTTAATTGTCACATATTTCTCACATTTATTGACAAGAGGAATTTAGACCACTTGTTTGATTTCGGCAATATTATTTCACTTTGAAATCTAATGGTTATGGTAAATATTTTACTAGACATTTACACTCTTCAACCATTAGAAAAACTGGATAAAAAACATTGCGATGAAACTTTTCATTTTCTAGTAAGCCATAGTAATCTTTTTCACCACATGAAAGTAGTTAAATCCTCCAATGCAGGCTAGTGTTTTTTTCATTTCTAGGATCTCTTTCATCAGATACCGGATTAATTTGAGTTCATCTTTGTACTTAGAAGTTTGTAAATTAATAAACAATGCTTGTAGTACAACTAGGACATGCCAACGTCATAGAACTTGATGCCCACACCACTTTGAATATAGAGGAACCAACTCTAGGTTTTCACCCCAAATTTGAACTTCATCTGTGTCACGACCCAAAATCACACATGTCGTGAAGGTGCCTATCGCAATATTGGGCAAGCTAATAACACACAAATAACCACACATATTTAACTTAAAAATATTGAAATAACCTTAAATAGTAAAAATCCCATAATAATCGATCAGAAAAATACCACAAATCAATACAAAATCTTCCAAAATTTGGGTGTTGCTGAATACATGAGCATCTAATGACAACATAGTCTGACTGCTAAGACACTCTCTAGAAAGATAGAACAGTACTAATAAACTGAAAAGAAGGAGAGTCAAGATCTGCGGACGCCAAAGCAGCTGCCTCAATAGTATCCGAATAGATAAAACTCCAAAGCCAACAACTATCGTGCCCAGAAGCACTTGGATCCACACACGAAGTGCAGAGTGTAGTATGACCGACTTAATGTACTTAATAAGTATTGTAAATAGACATGGCAAGGTAAGAGGAGCACAAATTATTAATGATATCACCTGTGTAGTTTCATCTTTAATTTCGGTACAGAACAATATTGAAATCAACTTATCAAGTTTAGTGAGAAAGCATTCGTGTGTGTATGTGTACAGTTTCTCAAATACTCTACTCAGACGATAGCATGGCATACAGGGGTGATATGCAGCTAAATCAGATAAATGATTAAGGAAATTGCAAGTAAAGAAATGCAAAATCCAACAAAACACTAGCGTGAATCCCTTAACTTTCCTTATTCGTTCCAAAACACTGATCAGTATTCTCAATAACCGTGTGTACACCATAGAGAGAGAAATACGAGAGATTGACCATAGGGGAATGGATCCATATCCACAAGCAAGCACGACCAATTAATCGTGCAGTCGGCCTAGTGTGATCACAGCTCAATATCATAACCTAACCGGCTTGGTCACAGGCATAGCAGTACAATCCGCCCAACGTGGTCAGATACATAACAACACAATCCGCCCCGCGTGGTTACAGGCATAACAACACAATTCACTCGGCGTGGTCACAAGCATAACAACACAATCCACCCAGCAAGGTCACAAGCACCTAGTCCAATCACATTATGCAGGAGCAAATACACAAGTATATATGTATGAAACGAGAGAATAACAAATATCACGCTCCTGGACTGGCATAATGGACATGTTAAAGTATAGGCATGTGCAAGTATAATGTCATAGCTCAAACCAACAAATTTCATCAAAGAATAACGTTTATCAGTTCATTCGGGGATTAAACCCCTATGTAGCCTCAAACGTGGCCCAACTAGTTCATATTTCATAACAATGTCACAAATGTGTGAAGCATCATAGCTTAAGGTTTAACATTCAAATTCTAGGCTTATGAGA
Organism: Nicotiana glauca; assembly: GCA_026770625.1. Lineage (NCBI taxonomy): Eukaryota > Viridiplantae > Streptophyta > Magnoliopsida > Solanales > Solanaceae > Nicotiana > Nicotiana glauca. Next base: position 6,335 of record MU719593.1, read on the forward strand.
GCCCGAGCACAATCCGAACATGAATAAATAATCCCAATGCCTACATATGAGTTCATCCCCACGCATGTGCGCACCCAATAGCACGTAGCTATCACAATAAATCAGGAAACTAATGCCTCAATCGAGTTTAATTAAGATATTTACCTTAAGCAAATGAAACCACTCCACTAGCAAGCCTTTCCCACGTGTATCGACCTCCGGAAAGATTAAATCTAGCCAAAAATAACGCAATACTATCAACAAAATCTATAGGAATTGACTCCAAATGATAAAACTAAGATCTTTGACGAGACCTAAAAAGTCAATTCAAAAGGTCAACCCTGGACCCACGTCTTAGAATTTGACAAAATTAATAAAATTCAACCACGAGTCCAACCATACCAAAATTACTCAATTCCGATCACAACTCGACCTTCAAATCCTCAAATTAAAGTATATGAAGTTTCGACAATTTCCCCCAATTTTTCCTACCCAAGACACTAATTAAATGATAAAAACAATGATAGATTCATGTAAATTATCCAAATCCGAGTTAGAATTACTTACCTCAATCAATTCCTTGAAAATCCCTCCAAGAATCACCTCAATCCGAGCTCCCAAAGTCCAATTATGAAATATTACTATAACCCTCATGTTGAATCTTACATTCTGCCCAACAACTTTTGCTTTTGCGGACCAACAGTCGCATTTTCGGCTCCGCACCTGCGGAAAATCCATCACGAGTGCGGCTTCAACTCAAGCCACGATCTATTCATCTGAGGTCCAAATAGCGTACCCGCACTTCTGCTTTTGTGGGCCACAAGCGATTATGTGCACACGCACCTGCGGACCAGGTCCACTTCTACGCCCCAGGCCTTCTTGGTAATTTTCACATTTGCGACCTATCCTCTACATCTACGACCTCGTAGGTGCTGAGTACCCCTCACACCTGCGCTGCCTGACTATCACCATAAAGCTCGCACCTGCGACGACTCCATTGCACCTACACAAACGCACATGCGTCCACTCTCTCCGCAGGTGCGATACCAGAAGTTCAGCAATTCTCAGCAATGCTCCAAGTCCAAACTTGATCTGTTAACTATCTGAATTCCATTTGAGGCCTCCTAGACCACATCCAAACATTCCAGCAAGTCCCAATACATGATACGAAGTTAGTCGAAACCTCAAATCTCGTCAAACAACATCAAAAACATGAATCGCACCCTAATTCAAGCCTATTGAAACTAATGAATCTCCAACTTCTACAGTCGGTATTAAAACCTATCAAACCAACTCCGATTGACCTCAAATTTTACACACAAGTCATAAATGACACAATGGACTTATTCCAACTTCCAAAACCAAAATATGAACACAAAAACCATAAAGTCAACTCTCGATAAAATTTCTCAACTCTCCAAACTTTAATTTTTCCAACTTTCGCTAATTCAAGCCAAAATCACCTACGAGCCTCCAAGTCAATATTCGGATGCACTTTCAAGTCCAAAATACCCTACGAAGCTATCGAAATCATCAAAACTCTATTTCAGAGGCAATTACACATAAGTCAACATTTGATCAACTTTTTCAACTAAGGCTTCCTATCTTGGGACTATGTGTCCCAATTCATTCTGAAACATCCCTGGAACCCAACTAACCACCCCGTCAAGTCACATAACAGAAAACGAGCATAGAATAAGCAATAAATGATGGAATAGGGATATAATACTCAAAACAATCAGCCATGACATTACATTCTCCCTTTTTTAAAATAACATTCATCCTCGAACGGGTCTAGAATCATACCTGGAGTCTCAAATAGGCATGGATATCTGCTCTAAATCTCCTGCTCGGTCTCCCAAGTAGCCTTCTCAACTGGCTTCCCTCTCCACTGCACCTTCACTTAAGTTATATTCTTCGACCTAAACTTTCGAACTTGCCGATCCAAAATGGCCACCAAGTCCATATCATAAGTCAAATCCCCATCTAATTGAACCATGCTGAAGTCCAAAACACGAGACGGGTCGCTGAAATACTTTTAGAGTATCGAAACATGAAACACTAGATGAACACTCGAAAGACAAGGTGGCAATGCCAGCTTCTAAGCCACCTCCCCAATCCTCTCAAGCACCTCAAAATTCCAATATACCGAGGGCTCAACTTGCCCTTCTTCCCAAACCTCATAACACCGTTAATGGGCAAAACTCTGAGCAATACCTTCTTTCCGGCAATGTAAACAACATCACAAACCTTCTGATCGGCGTAACTCTTTTGTCTAGACTGTGCCATACGAAGCCGATTTTGAATCAATTTAATCTTGTCCAAAGCATCCTGAACTAAGTTAATACCCAATAGCCTAGCCTCACCTATCTCAACCCAACCAACCAGAGACCAGCACCGACTCCCGTACAAGGCTTCATACAAAGCCATCTCAATACTCGACCGGTAGTTATTGTTGTAAGCAAACCCTGGAAGAGGTAGAAACTGGATAGTACGCTCGGACTATCCATTCGTCTGAGGGTAGAATGTTATACTCAACTCAACTTGTGTGTCTAACACTCGTTGCACTGCTCTCTAAAAGTACAATGTGAACTGCATGCCCCAATCTAAAATGATGGACATCAACATATCGTGAAGTCAAACAATCTTACGGATATAGATCTTAGCCAGCCACTCCGAAGAATAAGTAGTCCCAGTTGGAATGAAATGTTCGGACATAGTCAACCAATCACAATTACCGAAATAGAATCAAACCTCCTCGAAGTCCATGTGAGCCAACTACAAAGTCCATGGCAATACTCTCCCATTTTCCTTCTGGAATCTCAAGCCTCTGAAGCAATCTACCTGGCCTCTGAAGCAATCTACCTGGCCTCTGATGCTCGTACTTCACATATTGAAAATTTAAGCATCGAGCTACAAACCCCATTATATCTTTCTTCATCCTCCTCCACCAATAGTGCTACCTCAAGTCTTGATACATCTTTACGACAACGGGGTGAATAAAATACCATAAACTGTGGTCCTCCTCAAGAAACATTTAACATAGCTCATCTACAATGGACACACAGATCCACCTTGCATCCACAACAACCCATCATCCCGAATATAAACCTCATTGGCATCACTGTGCTGAATCGTGTCCTTAAGGACAAGAAAATGGGGGTTATCATACTAACGCTGTTTGACGTGATCATATAAAGAAGACCGAGAAACCACACAAGCTAGAACCCGACTAGGCTCAAAACATATATCCTTATAAAATGATTGGCCAAGGCCTGAACATCTGATGCAAGCGGTCTCTCATCAACAGTAATAAAGGCTACTCATACTCGCTGCCTTCTTAATCAAGGCATCAGCCAACGCATTGGCCTTCCCAGGATAATACAAAAATGATAATATCAGAGTCCTTTAGCAGCTCCAACCATCTTTGCTGAACTCAGATTTAGATCCTTTTGCTTGAATAAGTGCTAGAGACTCTAATGATCCGTAATTACCTCACAAGACACACCGTAGAGATAATGCCCCTAAATTTTCAATGATGAACGATGGCTGCCAAGTCCAAATCATGAACATGGTAGTTCTTCTCATGAGGCTTCAATTGGCGTGAACCATAAGAAATCACTCTACCCTCCTACATCAAGACACACCCAATACCAATCCGAGAAGCATCACAATATATTGTATAAGAACTCGATGTTGAAGGCAAAACTAGAATTGGAGTTGTAGTCAAGCCAGTCTTGAGCTTCTGAAATCTCTCCTCACACTCATCTGACCGCCTGAACGGAGTACAATTCTGGGTCAACCATATCAAGGGCACTACAATGGACGAGAAACCCTCCACAAAACAACAATAATATCTGGCCAAGAAAATTCCAAATCTCAGTAGCTAAAGACGGTCTGGGCCAACTCTGAATCGCCTCTATCTTCTTCGGATATACCTTAATCCCTTCATTGGATACCATATGCCCCAAGAACGCTAATCGAAGCCAACCCAGCACTACTATTGAGTAGCGAGAGAGATCAAAGCAATTTTTACCCGATTAAGGTCGGGATCAATTTCCATAGGGAGCTAGATATTGGAGTTGGGTGTTTATCTAAAGTGGAGTTGTGTATTTGCTCCAAATTGCACTTCTAAACATTTTTTATTTTGATTATGATTCTAATTTTATAAAAATACAATGCTCAATTAAACTAAAATAAGGTAGGGTTAAACTATTGCGAGTTGTTCAAATGATTAAAAGGCACTAGGGTAGTGACTTTTGCCTAGGTGGTCAATTGACGGATTCTTGAGTCTAAAGCTAGATTGTCACATTTGGAGAGTATCATATAACCATTGCTCGATTCTACTCACTCTATACCTCTCAGTAGTTCGAGTGATTTTGCCCGAATTGACTTTCTCAAGACCAATTGGGTATTCAAATTTGCACAAGCAATTAAGGTTCAAGTCGGTTATTACTATCTCTAGGTTTAACCCTTTAATTGCGGCTATCAATCTCTTGAGTATGACCCAATTTCTTGTTCGTTCAATTTTAGAGACTTAGGCTCTCTTTCTCAAGAAGAGCCAAAGTCAACTAAACACAAACTAGTGTTTGCAACCACTAATTAAGTAATTAAACATGAAATTAGTCCAAATATCAAATACCCATAGTCAATCAAGCCCTAAAACACAAGACCCATCAATTACCCACACTAGGGTTGAGTCACAATCCTAGCCGGTGGGTCTAGCTACTCATAATTAAATAGAAAAACAAAGAAATAGATGAAGATAAACTCATAATAATTAATTACTAAATAGAACTTAAAGATTCAATAGTGAAATTAAGCTAAAATTACTCAAAATAGGAAAAGAAATCAAGCCACGAGCGCAGCTCTGCGTAGAAAACTATTTGATGACCTAATGATGGGAAAAGAATCTATTTATACTAGGCTAAAAATCTCGGAAAAAATACCCCTGTGGGGCTAGTGCGGACCGCACAAAATCAAGCGCGGCCGCACTAAGGCTCTTGACTTGAATATCCAGCTCTCTAAACTTGGGCAATGTGGATCGCACAAAGTCTTGTGCGGTCGTGATGGCTTCTAGTGCGGTGCGCATGAAATGGAGCGCGGACCGCATTGGGCTTCAATATTCAAATAGGCATCTCTCTGAACCTTGGCTCTGTGGACCGCACTAAATCGAGTGCGGACGTAGTGACTCCAATACGGACCGCAGAAAATCCTGTGCGGCTGCATTGCCTTTTTGGCCTGAGATGCACACTCTCTGAACTTCACTTATACGGACCGCACAGCATGGTGCGCGGCTACACTGGACCTGTTTGACTGAGCTTTGCCTTGTTTTGGTACTTGTGCAAGTTTCACTCCTTTTTTAGTTGGTATTTGACGTCACCTTGTTGATCAAACCTGAAATCAAGCACAACTTGTGAGCCTTTAGGACTATTTTGTACACATTTCTAATCTAAACTTGAGCGTGAAGAGTGCAAAATGTATCATATTCCCTAGTTATCAAATGCCACTGAACTGGGCCAAAAATCACACTTGGAAAACTTGGAATAAAGTTTCTTTTCTTTCAACCTCTATAGTACAATCCTCAAATGTTGTGCATGCTTCTCCTGGCTACGTGAGTACCCCGGGATATCATCAACAAATACTATGATAAATGAATTAAGATATGACTAGAATACACTGTTCATCAGATGCATGAATGTTGCTGGGGCATCGGTCAGTCCAAATGATATCACAAGGAACTCGTAGTGACCATAGTAGGTCCTAAATGTCGTCTTCAGAATATACAAGTCATGAATCTTCAATTGGTGGTACCAGACCTCAAATCAATCTTAAAGAACACCCTAGCTCTTTGAAGCTGGTCAAATAAGTCATCAATGCGCGGCGAAGGATAATTGTTCTTAATTGTAACTTTGTTCAGCTGCCTATAGTCGATGCATATTTGCACAGTACCATCCTTCTTCTTCCCAAACAGAACCAGTGCACACCAAGGCAACATACTAGGTCTAATGAACCCCTTATCAAGGAGTTCCTGAAGTTGTTCTTTCAATTCCTTCAACTTTGATGGTGTCATACGATACGGAGGAATAGAAATAGATAGAGTGCCCGACACCAAGTCGACCAAAATTAATATCCTTGTCGTGTGACATTCCCGACAGGTCTGTAGGAAACATTTCTGGGAAGTCTCGCACTATTGGAACAAAATCAATGGTAGGAGTATCAGCACCAACATCCCTCGCAAAAGCCAAATATGACAAACATCCCTTTCCGTTGGTACTAGGTAACCTCGGCATCGACAATGTCATGGTCTTAGCATGGCAATCTAGAATAGCATGACATGTTGACAACTAATCCATACCCAGAATCACATCGAAATCAACCATAATAAGCAACAACAGATCAACTCTAGTCTCCAATCTCCCAATAGCCACCACACACGACTGATACACACGATCCACAATAATAGAATCGTCCACCAGTGTAGATACACGAATAGGTGAAACTAAGGACTCACGGGGGCATATATAAATAGTGAACAAAATATAATAATACATAGAAATAAATGGAACGGGGGGTTAAATAATATAGATTCATCCATGTGGCATACTGAGACAATACTTGAAATCACTGTGTCTAAAGCAATAGCCTCTGGCCTAGCAGGGAAGGCATAACATCGAGCCTGATCGACCTCCCGCTCTAGGGCGACCTCTAACTGCCTGAGCCCTACCTCGAACTGGGTGGGTGGGTGGTGAAGTAACTAGTGCAAAATTCATAGCTTCGGACCTCTGTTGTGGAGCCCTACTAAATAACCTAGGGCAATCTTTCTTGAGTATATCAAATCCCCGCACTCGCAGCAACCTCTCCTGACAGGCTTCTGACCTTGATAACTCGAGGAACTGCTGGTAGAAGCCTAGGAAAGTGAAGCATGGTAAGAACTTTTTGCTGGTAACACACTAAAGGATGACTGATCCGAACAAGCACTATAGGAACCATGGCCAACTGATGCACCACGATGAACCGGATGAGCCATCTGAGCGGGCCTATTAGGATGACCCCTACTATGATGAGACTACCCTCTAGAAGAAACACGGATGAAACCACCTAAATCACGATGCCTCATGGACTCCCTCTCCTTACGCTCCTAACTACGAACCTGCTCAAGCCACCTAGAAATTCAACCACCTCATCAAATCTAGCACCTAATACAGTCCATAGTTGAGGACATCAATGAACCTCCTAATCCTCTCCCTCTCTATGGGAACCAACCAGATTTTGTGATAAGCCAACTTTGAAAATATCATCTCGTGTTGGGCCACAGACATACCCTCCTAGCATAGCTACTAAAACTGCCCATGCAATTCCTCCCTGCGGGTCTGAGAATTAAGAACTCGTACCATATAAGTGGTATAGTGATGACTGTCCTGTTTTGCCTCCCACCATCTGAAGGCTGCCCCTGTAACGAGCCGACCAGTCGTTTTGAGTACCAGCGCTTCGTTCAGCAGTCGAAGGCCATGAACAGCTTCATTTCAGGTATTATGACTTGTACGTGTGGTCAGAATTTGATTTCGGGAAATTCGGAGTTGATTTGGGAAGAGAATTCTCATTTCGGAAGCTTAAAGTTGAAAGAATGAACTAGGATTGGAATTTTTAGTATACGACCTCGAAATCGGGATCTGGAAGTCCCATCAGGTTCGTATGATGATTTCGGACTTGGGCGTATGCCCGGATTGGGTTTTGAATAACCCGGGAGCATTTTGGCGCCTATTGTGGAAGATAGTAATTTAGAAGAAATTTCATAAGTTTGGCTTGAAGATCATTTCGGTGTTATCAATGACCTTTTGGGATTCCGAGACTGTGAATAGCTCCGTGTAGTGATTCTGTAGTTGGGGGCGCGATCGGAAGTGAATTCGGAGGTCCGTAGATCATTTTGAAGCCATTTGGCTAAAGATAGAAAGTTGAAAGTTTTGGAGAGTTTGACCGGGGAGTTGACTTTTTGATATCGGGGTCGGAATCAAATTC
>MU719599.1:16325-63545 GCA_026770625.1 Nicotiana glauca
ATATATATATATATATATATATATATATATATATATATACAAAAAAAGAGATTTTTCGTTTCTTCAGTACCTTTTTGATTTGGGCGGAGCGAAAGGTAGCGGCTTACTTTACTTGTTGGGGCCGAGTTGGAGAGGGCCCTGCATAGGCAATAGCGGGGAATATGCAGATAGGGGGACTCTCGTGGCGATTCGAGCCAGCGGCTTGGATCCCTTTGAGGAATTTGTATGCGCCAAGGGAGCGGAATTTGATGCTGAATTCCTGATATCTTCAGGTTTAGTCTCTGAGTCGTGTTATGGCTCGAGCTCCGATTGGCCTTCCACTTTATTCCCGTCTGTATGGGAGGAGGGTGATGACCCCTTGTGTTTCTGGACTGAAGCAGCTTTTGTGGACGAGTGGCCCGGAGATTTGACTCCGCTGTTGTCGTGCTTTTTGGGAATTGGTCGAATTGCTTTCGGATTCGGTCTCTGAGTCGGGATCCTGACTCGGGCTTATCCTACCTTCGAAGACGTTTGGGCTGGCAATAATGATTTTCATTCTCTACCTTTGGGCGCTTGGCAATTTTCTTAGAGCTAGTCTCTGAGTCGGGAGATAATGGTCCTCGTGTTGTACCTCCGAGCATGCTACAATCCTTGGGTCCGGTTTCTGAATCGTTCCGTGATTTGAGCTGTAATTAGCCTTTGATCCTTTCGGAGGTTCCGATTGGCGATAATGCCTTTTTCTTCCCGCCCTTAGGCGTTTGATGATCTTGTAGGTCCAGTTTCCGAGTCGCATTGCGACTCGAGCTGTAATTGACCCTTGGTGTTGGCGACCCTTCTTTTATAGAAAAAGGGGGGTCCAAACTTAATATAATAAACAAATACAATAAAAGAATGAGATGTGACAGCCTGTATTTCTTTGTAGGAGAACTGGCATTGAACCGTTTGGAGAAGTATCGCGGGCCCCAGTCACATCCCTGGGGGAATATCTTGCCCATCAGGGTCTTAATCAATGCTCGATCTAGGCAAGACATCGGATAGGTATCGAGTGGGGAACCGAACCGAGATCACGTGCCTTAGGGATTTGCTTTTTGAAGCACTATATCGAGGGAAATTGGTATCCCGATTTTCTCGCATATACGATCGTTCTCGATCCAGGTTCCCCGGATCGGGTTGTGCTTGATTTTTGTAGAAGGTACCAAGTAACGCTGGCGCAGGTTCATCCTTTCTTATAGCATAGTATGGTCGATGAGATACTTTGCTGACAATGATGGGATAGATTTTACTCTTAGTCACCTCATAGGGCTGTACCGGCCATTGCGCTTTCGAGGGCTGGTTGCTCTTCAGCGCCGGTCTACTCGAGCTCCCATGATTGGCGGCCAAGAGGATGGAGACCAGAGATAGTTGAGCCAGTTCATTTGAGTTTGGACGACCGACGTTATCCCGGAGAATTCTTACCGTTGCTTGAGAAATGGAGTTCCACCCGTAAGCTCTTTGTTCGAGTTGTCCTCTCCTTCCTTCAAACGAGGTAGGACTCACAACGATTTCTTCCCTTCTTTTGGTGGTAGCTGCTCGTTAGTTGCCCGATGAGGTTTCGGACTTAGCCAAATGGTCTCGCAAATTAGCATCATGTTGGACTCATGATAAGCGCCGGTGGAGAGATCTTTCAAAAGGAAGGTGGGAGGTGTCTGATGTTCCCTTTCACTCTTCTCTTTTATTTTTCGGGGGTGGCCTCCCCTTTGCTGATTTGCTCGGTTTCCCTACTGCAGGCACTGGGAGTTCGTTTGAGGCGAGATCATCGATTCAAGAGTTGAGGAGTGTTGGAAAAAGGAAAGATGTTTTGTGGCGTATGGAGGCTTGCAGTGAGGCACCTTCTCCGCAACAGCTGAGAGGAAATGATTCGATCGGTCGGCCAGCTTTTAGGACCGATGTTTTATTGGACATAGCTTCGGCCCTTGGTGAGGCTTATCACTCTGGTCTTGCGGTGAGTTTTTGCTCGCGATAAAGATATTCCGTCCCGTTATTTCCTTCCTTTTTCTTTATGTGCTTGGCTTCTTTACAGGCTTTTCACTGGCTCAAAGCCGAGCTCCTTCACCGCGAGACCCATTTGTAGAAGGCTCGAGAAAGGGGAAGGTCCCTCCAACTTCAACGTGCGGTAAAGGAAACCAAGCTCGCTTCTTTAAGGTGCGAGGTGGACCAAAGCCGTGCCCGGGAGGTTTTCATAGAGAAATGGGTATTCCGCCTTGTTGGCTCGTATTTCCTTCACATCTACTTTTCTACCTTTGCCGTTCTTTTGAAGTGCTGCTGTTCCAGTTGAAGGGTAAAGCGGATGAGCTGGAGCAACTTTGGGACGAGGTTGGTGCCGCCAACCGCGAACTTGATGAGTTGCAGGCGCGCCTTCATTTGGGGGCTAAAGAGAGAGCTCTGGCCCCGATGTCTGGTTTTGAGGTGCAACTTCAAGCTACTCGTGCAGATGATTCTGCTCAAGCGAAGATGATCGCAAGGCTCTCATCTGAGTTTTCAAGGGTGAAAATCAAGGTGGCGAACGTCTGGGCCGAGGTCATAATAAATAATACCCATTCGGGGTAAAAGATAGCTTCTTATTCGAAGAGCGCCGCCATTGTTATGGCCGAGTTGAATAAGGCCTTTGATCGTGCAAGCAATAGAAGGGAGTACAAGAGGTGCAAATCCCAGAGGAAGACCCTTGAGGAGATTCATGCTCGAGGTTTCGATCTCTCAGAGGAGATCAAACATGCCGAGGGAGCGGAGTTTGATGCCAAGTTTCTGATATCTGATGATGAGGGAGAGGCCAAGGGGTCGTAGCTGCCAAAAGGGAAATAAAGGGGGAATGAACATTCCCTGCCTCCTTTGTTGTGTATACACATATATAGATCCCATCATATGATGTGGACTGAGATTGTGCCCTATAATCGATATATAATTAATAAGAAAAAGGGAGCCCTGTAATTTGTAAATTTTGCATTTCTGATCGCTGGAGTTTTGCCACCTGCCCTATTCGATCCTAGAATAGCCTTCAGGCTTGGGTCTCAGGTTCAGTTTCTGAGTAGGGATCCTGACTCGAGCTTATTTTATCCTCGAGCCCATTCGTGCTGGGGAATTTCCGGGTTCAGTCTTCGAGTCGCGTTGCGCTTCGAGCTGTAATCGACCCTTGAATTTCATCTGAGTTTTTGCCCAGCGATGGTGACCTTCCGCATTGCTAGGCCATCGGGACCTTTTAGCATGAGGCCTAGAGGCATGCCTATTTGGCGACAGTGTCATTTATGTTGTTTGGTCGTAGAGACCTTTTGATATAGGTCCCGGAGGCTCGCTTAGCCAGCAACAATGGCACTTATGATGTTTGGTCGTAGAGACCTTTTGATATGAGGCCCGGAGGCTTTGCTTAGTTTAAGTATTTTGGATCCGGTCTCCAAATCGGGTTACGATTCGAGCTCTCTTTAATCGTCAACTTGTCAATTTTCAATTTTGATGGTCGTAGAGACCTTTCAGTGTGAAGCCCGGAGGCTTTGCTTAGCCGGCGACATTGGCACTTACGCTGTTTGATGTGAGGCCCAGAGGCCTTTGTATGCTTTGTTTTCCTCTCGTTAAGGTCTTATTGATTATTTGCCTGACCCGTCGTTGGTTCTAAAAGAACCTCGATTTCAAGTCGTAATGGGCGATGTTTTGAGCACCTCAGAAGGTTCATAGCCCATAGGTCGAGTAGATCGACGCTTTTTTGATTCTGGAGTCGATATGGTCGGGACTCATTTTTTGCCAGTTGAGGGAAGCCTGTGTTTTAACTGGTTCTTTCTGAAGTAGATTCGGAGGATTTTTTAGCAACAGTCGGGTGTCCCCGAGTCGCATTTTTTGGGCTGTAGTAGCCGTTTCGACCGTAGTTGTATGCATTTGGCCGGAGCCATTTTTGATCCCGAGAAATAGTTTTAGGCGTCCACACCGAGGGTATGCCCTTTAGGGATTCTTACAAATATGTCGTGTAGCCTAAACTATGGGATTTTTAATGCATGTTGAGGTCTTATAGTTTTCCATGCCCGTTGAGGTCTTACAGTTTATCATGTCTGTTGAGGTCTTACAGTTTATCATGCCTGTTGTCTTATAGTTTAGGGAGAACAGATCTGGTTTTGCCGAGGCTACCCATTAGGGTCTTACAATTTTGAATTTTCCAGTGCGTGGCGATTTGCGAAAGTCTCCGAGTCATCGAGTTCACTTGAAGACAGCTTCTCGTGAGCTCAAAGCTATTTTCCGGAGGCTTTGGTGAGCCCGGAGTTCCGACCCTGAGGTCATGCAAGTTGTTGAATTGCTCATGGTGAGTCTCCGAATATATCGGATCATTCTAGGCCTGAATACCGCCTTTTGTAGCATTGGGACTGTATCATGAGGGCTTTGTGAGCCCGGAACCCTGACCCTGGGGTCGCGAGGGTGCTGAATTGATTAAGTCTCTGAGCGTTTCGGGACGTACATGATGTAGAAGTTTTTTGTTGAGGATAAGCCGAAATATTTTTCTTCGAAGTGTCGAATGCTTGGAAAATGTTATTTATTGCTTGGCGAAAATTTAAGTTGTAAATACATGTTGTTCTGTTGTCGTGACTCTGGTCTACATGGGTGTGACTCTCCTAATTATCCGACGTGCTTTTATGGTCCCATATTGGAAAATAGAGAGAGATATTGTGGACTTGTTGGGGACCTTCCCTGGAGACGTGCAGTCCTGCTAATAATCTTGTTGGCGGAACCCTCTTCCTAATAGAAACCCCATCGAGGAAAGAATGCCAAGAGGCCCCATGGCGGCAGCAGATCCTCAAACGGGATTCAGAACTACTGAATGCCTTGGTTGTCTGCCCGCGTACATATTAGCAATAAGAAAGAAAAAGGGAAATGATAAAAGGATGCTGCTTTCCTGGGAGTACGCCCCTCGGCAGTTGTATTCCTCGTCTGGCATGGGCGAGCCGAAGACGCGAGTGCTCTTACCTTCTTACCTTGTTTGAGGTTAATGTCGGTCATAGGCGTAAGGCGAGGAATATCCTTCTGTCACTTGTAGCCAGATGCCTTGGCTCTGTGTCAATCATGGAGTTTCACACCTTTGGAGGAGTAGGATCGGGTCGCGTCCCGAGCGACGTATTCTCCGTTGTTTGTACAAAGCGTCTGCATCCTTTATTACCCGACATATTAGCCCAAGCTTGGGCGAGCCGCGCAGGGGGAGAAATTTGGATGTTGTGGCAACCGCCATTGGGGACATATTAACGGTCCGGCACGAGGGCGACATTGGTCTGGACTGTCTTAATGGCTTTGGCCCGACATTATTAGTACAACTTTGGCTGATATACCTATAGTCATTAATGTATGTTTTATTTGAAAATGAGCTCGAACAAAAGAAGGGATTACCAATACACTAATGCGATGCCGAGGTAGATTCTCGGCGTCCTTTTTCCTCGAGGCTGTCCTCGGGGAGTACTGCACGAGATCGTCTCTTTCTGGCAATGGGCACTTGCATTCTACGTTCTACAGATCTTAGTGAGGTGTCGCCATCCTTACGGTTATGATGATATGCCGTAGCTTGTCGGCTCTGCTTTGTTCGATTTCCCCTTGTCCGTTGAGCTGGATCCGGGTTCGCTTGCTTGGCGATGATTTGTGGTCACCTTTGTTGGATGGTGTAGTTGCTACTCTCTTGGGTCTGTAACTCCGAACATTTCGTGACTCTCGTGGTGGGCAACGGTTTCCCTGGAGGGATTTTGGTCGTATAGGTCTAAGCCACCCGGAGTTCCCGGCTTTACTTATGGTGACCACTATGTTTGGAACTGCAATGTTGAAATCGAACTTTATCGGTCAAGGTTTCCTTGCCATATGCATTTTGTTGAATCTAGTATCATTGGGGGTTCCTCGAAGGTGTCGTCTTCGGGCCACCGCCTTGTTGTTGCAATATGCATTGTGCCTCGAATCGTTTCTTCCGTTCGCACCATACGGACGATGACTCTGTTCGTTTAGTGTCGGCTTCTCTATTAGGGATCTGCTTGGATACGTCAATCCAGTGGGGGTCTCTCAAGGGTTATCCGCGGCTCTGACTTGGGTCTGGTGTTGGTTGCTAATATATGACCAAGCCTCGACCGGATATTCGACTGAGCTTTGCTCGAATTACTCCGGAGCTGCCGGGTATGCTTTGTTTGGGTTTTGGGCGAAGGCCCTGCCACCCTACTATTCAGGATCGGTAGTGGTCTTGTTTGTATTATTGGATAGCGGGGCACGGCTTCCCGTGATATTTTATTTCTTCTCCTTCCCCCGGCCTTTGGTGCGTTGAGCTCTTCTGGCATTATTTTGATGGCTTTGGTGCATTCTTCCATGGATCGCGATAGTATGGTGAGCGAGTTCCCAAGATCGGATGTCGAACAATGATGTCGCATCGTGGTTTCTTCCAGGGGAATTTCTTCAAATCTCCTCATCGGGACAGGCTCGAGTTCTTCATTTTGGGGGTCGTTCATTCCTGAACGGGTGTGCATGAGTGGTGATGTACCTATGAAGACTTGGGGTCTTGTCACCCCAAGGAATTTTGTTTTTTCTCACTTCCGTGAAATGAGTCCCGGGAACTTATCTCCAGGAGACGGTTGCTGTAGGAATCTCCATGAGCGTGAGTCGATCTTTTTGATAATGTCCTCTAGCATCGTTACCGTTACCGGATAGGTCATTGGTTCTTCGTTGCCCGATAACTCGGATACTGGCTTGGAGCGAGTAGATATTTTGGATGTTATCGCGCCAAGAGTCTCCGGGCGGCTATGTAGCTGAGAGATATCCAAATGCTGTTCCTGCACCATTTCAAAAATAAAACGAAGATCAACTTTTTGTTCTACCGGGGCTGGGATTTTTCGTGTTTCCTATTGGTTAGCGTGTTATATGCTGCCGTCGAAGTGCGAGACTTTGTTACCCCGTTGTGCAGCGTATGAATCCACATCCACTCGGATCGATCTAGATGTGTTATCGGGGTCCTGCGGTGTCGCGCCAGCCATTAGGATGGCCACATTGTTTTCCTTGCAAATTATGGAGTTATCGTCCTCGATATCCCTGATCGAGCTGACCATTGACCTAAAATCAAAAGGTCTTGGGCAAGAAAAAGTGTGAGAGATATCGTGCGTTTAAGTGACGAATCTAGAAAGAAAATAATCACTATTATTTTTAGCCCCACGATGGGCGCCAAACTGTTTACCATGAAAATGGTAACAACAACTAAATTTTTAAAATAGGATTCTAAAAATACGTGATCTATTCCCAAGATAGTTTGAGAGGCGATTAATGCTAAACATGGAGTAAAACAGTAAAGATTGAGCTAGCCGAAGCGATAATCGAACCAGTCAGGGATGTTCCTGGGCTTAGGACAAACCAATAGATACATCGGGGCCAGGCCTCGAGCCTACCTCGGGCCTATCGAAGGTAACCTTATCAAGGGTAATCGGGAAGGGGATAATAGATTAGTATGTGCATACGAGGCTTTATACCGTCAATATTGAGCTAAATGACGAAGAACAAACGAAGAACAATAGAATGCTAGGGCGACCTCGGGGTCGAACAACACTAATAATTTAGAAGAAAGAGATAGAGAGAGAGAGAGAGAGCGATATATGTTATTGCTTATTGGAGAACTGGAGCAGCATAAGTCCTTTACAAGGTGGGGTGAGTCCCCTTTATATAGGCGAGGGGACTCAATAAAATATGCATATATTATTTACAAGAGTAGAAAGATGTGACGGCATATCGCTCGCTATCTCAGTAGGTTACAGATAGACCGGTCATGTTAGGTGTAGCGATGCACTCCAGAGTCATCTTCTCTTACCCTGACCTCGAGCCCTGCTTTCTTTGATTCAGACCTCGATGAGCTTGGAGGTCGAGAACTCGATCATAGCCTTCCATCTTCGGGGTCTCGAGGGAGGCTTCCCAAATTGTCTTGATAGCAAAAATCAAGTCTTCCGATTTTTACCACGTACAGTGAGGGAATCAGATTATTAAAAGAGAGGCAAGATTTAACGAATTGATTATAAGTTTTGCAACTGATAGTATCCATTATTACTAGTTTTTAGATCTATACTTGAGTGAAGCAGGTCATATTCGATTAGGAATTCCTATAGGCATGCTTTCTATGCGTTGCTGATTTAAAACCTTTGTAGACATGGTATAAAAATGCAGAAGCGTTATAGGCATAGTACCTAAATGCAGAAGACTTGTTTTAAACCTATAAACATGATATCTAGATGCAGAATGTGTTTAAGACCTATGAACATGGTATCTGGATGTGATTGAATATGCAGAATTGAACAATCTTATAGGCATAATTTCTATATGAAGTTGAATATGCAGAATTCAGAATGGACCTATAGGCATGATTTCTATATGCATTTGAATATGCAGAATTCAGAATACCTATAGACATGGTTTCTATATGAAAGTTGGATATGCAGAATTCAGAATGGACCTATAGGCATGAATTCTATATGCATTTGAATATGCAGAATTCAAAATACCTATAGACATAATTTCTATATGAAAAGCTGGATATGCAGGAATATAGAAGTCCTATAGTCATGATTTCTACCCTTTGCATACATAGTTACCCACCATTTTTCACTAACCATCCCCAAGTGTTTACTACAAATTATTACAACCCAGAATAAATAAAAATTATATCATAAACTATAAAGGAAAATACAACCAGAAGAAGCCTGATTCTTGACTTCCTCTTTGAGTATAGACCAACTAAAAAAGACCATTTATCTAAAGCCTTTCTCCCATTTGAGTTTGTCAAATTTCCCTAAGAGCCTCAATGGGACTCCGGGCAATGCTCACACCCAGATTGCATGATCAGAATGGGAACAAGTGCAGTGTGGAAGGGCCAGCTCTCAAGTGTCCAAGTTCAGAGGGAGCTCAAAGGGTCCCAAGGCAAGGCTCACAAGAGAGGGGCAGAAGTTAAAGTCTAAAAGAGAGTGCAAGTGCAGAAACAGAACTTTAAGAACTAGGGAAGTGAAGAAAAAGGGAAAAGGGGTGCTGGGACATAGCTACAGAAATGATAACTTCACACAAATGGGGGTTCGGGGTTGGGAACTGATTGCATAGAGACCTTGTACTTAGGCATTACTTGATTCTGGGCACGCGCAGCAATAGGGAATGTTGTTATGCTCACATAACCAAACAGAATATAAAACATACAATGGTAACATGAGGTTATGATTCCAGGGAACCAAGTTTAAGTCATAGAAAGCATACTTTAATATTGTCATGCCTCAAAAAACCATCAGTATCAAACACACTTAGGATACACAATAGAAGCAGAACAGGCAGAAGGAGAATGTTAAATAATTACTTGAACTAAACACAAATAGTAGGCAAACAAGAGAAAAAAGTGTTAAATAAACACATTGTTGTGGTGCTGAATCTTAATTATAACATACCAGTTCAAAGAAGCAAATAGAGAAAAGAAGCAGGCAGCAAGACTTGCAAACAGGCCATAAGTAATAAGAGAGAATACTTTAAAGTGTGAGTATAAGTTTAGAAAACTACGAGTGTCGGTGTGTTTTTGTGTCAATGAAATATTCAGGTATTTATAGTGTGAAAACAGGAAGAAAATAAGGTAAGAAAATAATCGTGTACCAATTAAAATCAATCAGTAGAAGAAATTCCTTTAATTAAGGAGTTCAAACTTAAACAGTAATGAATAAAAATTATTTAAGGAAAGAGATCAAGTAAGCATCTTGTGCAAAGTAGGCAATTAGGGGTGAATACATAGGAGTTTAATTAAGGGAAGAATTTTTGAAATACACGGTTAAACAAATAAGGTAAGAATCAATTAGTACATAGTAAATCAAGGAATAAGAGATTTGAAATTACTGGTTCATGAATAAACCAAGTCAGAAAGGCTAAGGAAAGTTTTTGACTCAAACCAAGTAACAGGGAAATTAGCAAAACAAGGAAAGAAACAATTAGACTTACACAAAGGAAGTCTGAAATGAGTCAAAAATTGAAAGCTATTTTAGAGGGAAGCTCATCATATATAAAGAGCACACAAGTAGTAGGCATGCGAGGCTGAATTTAAGACAAAGAAAAGTGTCATGCAATTGCAAAATCAGTAAGTAGTAGACTATAGGAACATGGTAGTCACATAGGCCAGTTTCAGTAACTCAGCAAAGGAGAAGAGAGAGAGTATCAAATAACATGCAAAGGGTCCAGTAGAAAGACCTTAGAACAGTTTAGCAGGGAATCAGAATCATATAAAGAAACAAAGATTTCGAAGCTCAATCGAGCAGTAGATGAAATAACTTCAAAAACTCAAATAGGTCTAAAGAAGTGAGGGTTTTGAAATCAAACAAGTTCAGAGATGAATAACAAGCAAATCACATAGCAAATGGTCTCAAAACTCGAATGAATCCCCAAATTTTAGGATTTTGCCATCAATCGAGTGTAGAGATGAAAGGACAAGTAATCAAGGAAAAAGATAATAATAAAATAAGTTTAGAAATATCAGAAATGAATTGAGACTTTTGACATGCATTTTCCAGTAGAAGAAACTCATAAGAAACATAGTAGAAGAACAACATAAGAAACATAGTAGAAGAACTCACAAGAAACATAGTAGAAGAACAACATAAGAAACACAGTAGAAGAGATACATAAAGAAACACAATAGAAGAAACTCATAAGAAACATAGTAGAAGAACAACACAACAAACATAGTATAAGAAACACATAAAAACACATTAGAACATGCTAAAGATCAAAGAAGCTTCCAAAAACCCTAAATCAGAAAAGATAAAGGTTTCGAAAGCAGAGTTTTTGAAAGAAACTTAAAAAATGTTTGGAAGTTTAGGATAAACATAGATCTAGAACATATCTAAAGAAATTAGAAGAACCTTAAAAGGTTAGGGCTTCAGAAGAAATCCAAAGGGTGAGAAAGGCTTGGAAAGTTGTTGATCTAAGAAGGAGAAGTCAAGATCAGCCTCGAATAACCATGGCTGGCCAGAGCAAGGTCGGAGACAGCCATAGAACTCAAATCAAACAATGTCTGGGCCCCGTTTCCTCAGGTCAGGCCTTGAAACCATAATAACCAGGCATGTAGGAGTCTTAGGAAGCCGGTATAGGACTTCTATAGCCTTCAAAGCCATGGATTCCGGTGGTTTTAGGGTGGAACTAGAGGGAGGCGGCTAGGGTTTTTGAGAGAGATTGAGAGAGAATTGGGAGATGGGGAGAATCCAAAGGCGGCTACAGATGCAACTGGGTAGGGTTTGGGGGGTAGGTTCAGGTCAAAAAGGAAGGGACGGATATGAGTCATTGATCTAAGTGATCAACAACTAGGATAAAAAGGGGGGTCGGGCGGGTTATTTTAAAGGGTCATGGATCAGGTAGATTTAGAATTTGGGCTAGATAATTGGATTTGAAATTGAGTTTAATTGGGGTGTCAATTCTGGCCAAAATTGAAATGCAGATGGGCTAACATTTAAATAGCCATTTTTCCCTTATTTATTTTATAAAAAATAATAAAATAATTTCTAAAAATAAATTAAAGGTACTAAAATAATTAATAATACGTAATTATCAAATTAAAAATACTGGAGCCGATTTTATAAATATAATTACAATTAAATCTTGAAAGAGGCCAGTATTCCAATTATATGCAATTTATCTTTACAAATACTAAATAAATTTGTAAAAATTTGCAAAAATTATGCTAGCTATATTTTAATATAAATATGAGAATCCAATAAATGAATCACCCAAAATGATAATTTCGGGGATAATTATTGGGTTTTTCTTGATAAAATAGGGCAATAGATTGATTTAAAATATTTAAAAATTAAGAGAAAAATAATAAAACCTTGGGACATACTTACATATGCATAGACTTGATATTTTGAAAGTATTTTGTATATTAAAATATACATGAAAAATTGGGTATCAACATTGTGGACTTTGCAGGTGCAATGTGTATCGAAAAAGGGTGGCATGACCGTGGTTGCAAATTCACAAAATTAGTTGATCCCTACCAGAACCGTCACAGGTTGGAGGGTGTGCATGGACTACCGCAATTTGAATAAGGTGACCCGCAAGGATCACTTTCCATTGCCTTTTCTTGATCAGATGTTAGACCGACTTGTTGGGCATGCCTTCTACTGTTTCTTGGATGGGTATTCTGGGTACAACCAAATCTTGATTGCTCTGGAAGATCAGGAGAAGACCACATTCAC
Organism: Nicotiana glauca; assembly: GCA_026770625.1. Classification (NCBI taxonomy): domain Eukaryota; kingdom Viridiplantae; phylum Streptophyta; class Magnoliopsida; order Solanales; family Solanaceae; genus Nicotiana; species Nicotiana glauca. Next base: position 28,526 of record MU719599.1, read on the forward strand.
TTGTCCATATGGCACCTTTGCCTTTTCTCAGATGCCTTTTGGGTTGTATAATGCACCGGCTACATTTCAGCGGTGTATAGCCATTTTCACCGATATGGTGGAAGACATTTTGGAGGTGTTCATGGACGACTTCAGTGTTGTGGGTGATTCATTTGATGAGTGTTTGAAAAATCTTGATAGAGTTTTGGCCCGTTGTGAAGAAACCAATCTTGTTCTTAATTGGGAGAAATGCCACTTCATGGTGGAACAGGGCATAGTTCTTGGGCATAAAATTTCAAAGCATGGTATTGAGGTAGACAAAGCAAAAACTGATGTTATTTCAAGGCTCCCTCCCCCTACCTCTGTCAAGGGAGTTAGAGGTTTTCTTGGGCATGCGGGGTTCTATTGGACATTTATCAAAGACTTTTCAAAGGTAGTGAACCCCTTATGCAAGCTATTAGAAAAGGATGCCAAGTTTGTGTTCGATGAGAGATGTATGAAAGCCTTTGAACTTCTCAAGCATAAGTTGACCACCACTCCTATCATTACCGCACCTAATTGAAGCTTGCCCTTTGAGCTTATGTATGATGCGAGCGATGTTTCAGTTGGGGCAATTTTGGGTCAAAGAGTGAACAAAATGTTTTATCTTGTGTACTATGCGAGCAAGATAATGAATGATGCTCAAGTGAACTACACGGTGACCGAGAAAGAACTTTTGGCTATTGTGTTTGCAATTGAGAAATTTTGGCCGTATCTCATGGGTGTCAAGGTCATAGTCTATATCGATCATGCCGAACTCTGGTACTTGATGACAAATAAGGATTCCAAAGCTAGACTGATGCGATGGGTCTTGTTACTTCAAGAGTTTGATTTGGAGATTGTGGACCGGAAGGGTAGTGAAAACCAAGTGGCGGACCACTTATCTCGTTTGAAGGAGGAGGGGAGGCCTCGTGATGGCCTAGAGATCAATGACTCATTTCCCGATGAACAACTCCTTTCGGTGTCGGTGAATGGTATGCCATGGTTTGCGGATGTTGCTAATTTCCTTGTGACTGGTATAATCTAATGTGAGCTCTATTCTAACCAAAGGAAGAAGCTCGAATGAGATAGTTTGGATTTCTATTAGGATGAGCCGTACTTGTTCAATATTTGCACGGATGGTGTGATCTGAAGGTGTATCTCAAAGGAAGAGCAATTGAGTATCTTAGAGGCTTGTCATTCCTCTCCCTATGGTGGCCATCATGGCGGGGAGAGGACGGCTTCTAAAGTTCTTAGTTGTGGGTTTTATTGGCCAACTTTGTACAAAGATACAAGTGAACTTGTGAAGAGGTGTGACGAATATCAAAGAGCAGGTGGAATTTCGAAGAAAGATAAGATGCCTCTCAACACCATTCTTGAGGTTGATATTTTTTATGTATGGGGCAATGATTTTATGGTCCTGTTTGTTAGCTCGTGTGGGAACACATACATTTTCGTGGCAGTTGACTATGTTTCAAAGTGAGTTGAAGTTGTGGCTTTATCCAACAATGAATCCCAGAGTGTTGTTTCATTTCTCAAGAAGAGCATTTTTACAAGGTTTGGCACTCCTCGTACAATCATAAGTGATAGGGGGGTTTCATTTTTTCAATAGAGCTTTTGACACTTTGCTTGCAAAGTATGACGTCAACCACAAAGTTTATACTCCTTATCATCCTCAAGCGAGTGGCCAAGTTGAAGTCTCAAACAGGGAAATCAAGAGTATTTTGTCAAATACGGTCAATGCAAATAGGACCGATTGGTCAAAGAAGTTGGATGATGCTCTATGGGCTTATAGGACTGCTTACAAGACTCTGATTGGTATGTCTCCATATCGGTTGGTGTTTGGGAAAGCTTGCCATCTACCGATTAAGTTAGAGCACAAGGCCATATAGGCTTTGAGAAAGTTAAATCTTGAATGGGATGTGGCAGCGAATCTTCGTGTGGAGCAGCTTAATGAACTTGATGAATTCTGATTCCATGCCTACTCCAGTTCGTCCTTGTACAAAGACAAGATGAAGTACCTTCATGATAAATATGCTCGTAGCAAGGAGTTTAAAGTAGGTGATTTGGTTCTCTTGTTTAACTCTTGGTTACATCTGTTTCCGGGAAAGCTTAAGTCAAAATGGAGTGAACCTTTTGAAGTGGTGTTTTCTGACCCCGTTTGGTGCACTTGACTTGAAAAACAAAAATGGGGAAGGTTTTACAGTGAATGGGCACAAGGTCAAGGATAACTTAGGAAAAATTGATGACCGCCACGTGGTGGCACTTATTCACCTCAAATGATTTGATGGTAACCTGAGTCGTGCCGCGACGTTAAATCGGGCGCTATTAGGAGGCAACCCATGTATTTTTCTTCTTGTTTTTCTTTGATTTTCATTATAGTGTAGGATTTAATTTTGAATTGACTGGTTGTGAGATGTTGTAGGATTGTGTTGATGCAGTGCAGGAAAAAAGTTGGAAAATGACCACTCTCTGAAGTTGTCAATGCGGACCGCAAAGACCTTTGTGCGGGGGCAAGAAATCAATGCGGACCGCACTGGTGATTTGACAAAATTTGGGGTTCTCTGAAGTTTACCACCGCGGCCGCATTGCATTTTGTGCGGTCTGCGAGGGTCCACTGCGGCTGCATTACATTTTGTGCGGTCTGCAATGGTCAATTTGTCAGTGCCCTTTGGTTTCAAGCACCGAGACCGCGATGCCATTTTGTTTGGTCCGCGGTAGGTAGGTAAGCTGGGCCCCAGGACCTTTTTCTATAAATAGGACCTGAGGCCCTCCTTTTGAACTTTTCAATCCTTCTCATCTCAGAGCATAAAAAATCATTGTTCATCTCTCTCTATTGCACGTAATTAACTACTAAGGCTTATCATCATCTCAGCATCTCATTTCTGGTACTTTAATCCCTTTTCATTTGTTTAATTTTATTTATTTTTTCATTGAATTTTTGTTTTTCTTGTTTCTTCTTCTTCCCCTACCCGTTTTTCTATCAATTTTGTAGCTTAGGTTAGTTAATTTTTGTTTTAAGTAGGAATAGGTAGTTAAAACACTAAACCAACACTTAGGTACTCATCAATAGGTGAAAAATTGGACTAAAATTTATCAAAACATGAACCCTAGGTTGGTATTGCTGTTGGGCATTCAGTGCGGACTGCGGTGATTTTGTGCGGTCCGTGATGCCCATGTGTGGTCCGCAACGGTATTTTGTGCAGACCACAATGACAAAGTACTGAAAGCTAAACAATTGAGGACCGCAGTCGCATTGGATTTTGTGCGGTCCGCGGTGCCTCAATGCGAACTGCATTGCCATTTGTGCGGTCCACGGTGCATAGATTCAGAGAGTGGGTAGTCTGAACCCATCTCTACTCGGACCACGATGGATTTTGTGTGGTCCGCAATGGCCTCTTTGCGGTCGTACTACATTTTGTTCAGTCCGCTTTCTACAATCTTTATACAGTCTGCAACATTTTTCTTCTACAACTTGAATTTCATTGTTTTTATGGATACTAACGAAGCATGAATGAATGTTGTTTGCAAATAATGGTAAAATCAAGAGGCAAAGGTTGTAAACAAGCAGGAAGAGGAGAGTCCTCCCGATGTGGGAAGCAAGGAATGATAAAATTAACCCCACAAGCCCGACAAAACATAAAGAACATAAGCAGGCTCATAAAAGCTACAGAAAGGGCTATTAACCAGTCGGGGACTGATTAATAGCCCTCCCGTGAGGCATCTTCAGATTCAGTGCCAGAATACTATCTTGACTGGCCGGAGAGAAACCGATTGAGAGATACATCTCCAGCATCCCCCACTGCCCAAGGCTCAGTTCATATATCTTTGAGTCATCTAAGGGCTTAGTTGAAGGAAGTGGGGATGAGTACTCCACCTCTCCTACAACTTCATTATTCGGAGAGAGTGCAATAGTATAAGAAGAAGAAGAAGCAAAAGGGGGTGAGCCCCAAGTTGGTGGGGTAGAGCGGACTAGGAACCCGGAGGAATGGGAGGAACGGTTCGTCAGTGAGATTGCCTACCAAAAATTCAGAGAGTGGTGGTCAGAAAAGAGGTTGATACCTGTAGAAAAATTATCACCCGGGACCTTCAGACTCACAACCCCAATGTGTTGAGGCAATTCAAAGATAGAGCCAGATAGGACTATTTCGTAGGACATGTGGATAACTCCAATGAGCACTTGGTGAAATAATTCTACACCAACGTGGCCCATATCGAAAAGGGTACCACAATCACCAAAGTGCAAAATCTGAAAGTGAAGTTTGATGGCAAGACCATTAATGACTACTTAGGCTTCACGGAGGAGGATGAGTCCCTGTACTTGGACAAGATGAAGTTGGGTGAAGAAGCCCGCCCGTGGTTGGCGGAGTACTTGGCAATCCCAGGTACCACCCCAAGTGGTTGACTGCGGGGGTGAAGATATTGAGGAGGACGTTGAACTTTGAGGAGAAATGGTGGGAGACATTTGTGTTCAGCAGGCTAGACCCGACCACCCACGACAACTCACTCCCAATTCACCGGGCGATTCTGGTTGCATCTATCATGGTAGGGTACCCAATAAATATCGAGAATGTGACTTCCCGGGTCATTACACGGGTAGTGAATGAGGGTGACAGTTGTTACCCATTCCCCAACTTCCTAGCAATGTACTTGGAGGACCTCAATGTGGAGAAGTGCAAGTTCGATGTGAAAGTGAAGGCAAAGGCACCTTTCTCATGGTATAGCCTATAGGGTGATGACAACCCTAAGTGCAATCACTTCAAGGGAAAATCCACTACTTCAACTGGCCAGTATGAAGAGCCAGTAGTGGTAGTGACTACTCCGCAACCTCCTTCCACTACAGCAGATATGGCCCCGGGTCTATCCACTTCCTAAGCTCCAGAGATACCATCAACCACTACCTATCCATTGACTGCCCACTATCTGAGCCAGGCCCTCACCAGTATCAAGAACTGGATGCAAACAGCTACTTTTAAGTTGTCTGTATTATCTATTACAGTGGCAGCTCAGTCAGCACCTCCTCCTCCACAGGTCCCATAGTGTATTGAGGACACTTTCAAAGATCTTCTGGACAACCAGAAGAAGATCCTTGAGAATCAGAAATTGCTCACGGACACTGTTGATTCACATGGAAAAGCTCTCTAAGAGCTTTCTAAGGAGGTAAAGAAGATGAGGAAGAATCGGGTTTCCAAAGAGTCCGTGAAGGAGTTGCGGGTCGAGGTTGAGAGATTAAAGGCAGATCACCTGCCTTTGGATTTGCTACTCCATATCCCAGCACCAGCAGCCCATCCCCAGCCAAAGAACTCTGATAGGCCTCTTAATAGGAAGAGGGTGATCTCCCAGTTTGACGATGCAGTCATTCAGTTGGCGGACCCACCAGAGGATGCCTTCAACCAGCCCCAGGATGTAACCCGGGAGCCAATCCAGGTCCAGGCCTAGGTCCCAGCAGTAGAGCCACAGATCACAGGGAGCCAGTCTCAGGTTCCCGAGCATAGAGAGAACCTATAAACCTAGACAGAGGACCCCATGCAGACGGACGGCCCATTGGGAGTTCCTTTTTCCTCTTTCCTCTATTTTTTTGTGCTTATTTTGCTTAGTTGGCATTGAGGACAATGTCAGCTTTTATTTGAGGGGGTAGCCCTATTTGTAATTCGATGACTGTATATATGACAAATTTTATGATTTCTTTATTTCTTTTTTATCTTTGGTATGTATATAATTTCAGCATTTCATTACATTTTTCATACTTTTTACCTTGGATCTGTATATAAAAGTTACGTTCTATTGTATATATTCATCCCCCCTATTGTATATTCGATTAAATCCCCTCTTGTACATATTCATTCTACTTTCTGAATTTTTCCTTTTCTTAGCTTCTTATTTTATATTCGTAGCTTGTTGTTTTGACTTTTTGCAATAATCTTTTGGTTTTTTTAATGCCACGGTTCTTTCCAAAGGTGGAATTTGTGTGAATCGGGTGGCTCTTCCCGATAATGAATGGCATGACAACCTTCTTAAGGGTTTGAGTTTGTTTTTATTTTTTCTTTTTAGTAGTTATTTGGTAAGGGTGCCTCAAGCAAAGCTTCACTTGGGCCTAACACTAGAATCTCAACACATAGTCTTGCATAGCGGTCCCTTAGCGTTGCACTAGTGTATGCATCCACCCTTAGCAACTTTCCAATAGAATTCCCAATTTTACTTAGTATTACTCCATCATAAAATTCCATTGGTTGTTGTGGCAGGCGTACCCATATGGCCGTGTGGAAATGTTTTTCTTTTCCTGCTACAAAGGTTGGTTGCCATTTTTTAATTGATAGGTGGTGACCGTTAATTAACCAAGGGCCATTTTGTAGGGCTTGGATCTTATTTTCTTCTTTGGTGAATATTATCACAAAGTAGTCATGGCCTAGGTCGATTAGGGGGAATGACTTTGTGGATGTTCATAGTTTGTTGATTATCTCCTTTAGATATTGGTGTTGTATACTCTTCCCAATTAGTTTAATAATTAGGGAGTGCTTCCATGGAGAGTACATACGGTTTCGATCTTCATTGGTTAATTGGATGTGATTGATGCTTTTGGTGTTCAGTGTAGTTAAATCTTCTTTCTCAATCTGTTATTCCTCCATAGGTTAGGTTGAGCATGAAGGTGGTGAATCAATTGGATTGGAATTGTTGTCAAGGTGTATTGTCCCTAAATCTGACATCATCTCGTAAGCTAGGAGTTTGTCTTTGAATGAAGGTATTTGATCTTGATTTTCTACCCCAACGTATTCATTGGTTATATCAGGGGGTTTTGGGGGGATGAAATTTCCCAAGTCAATGTTTGGGTTTTGTATGAGTTGTTGCATGAAGGTTTGAAGGTGGTATTGCTGTCAAGAGAGAGGTTTCTTACAACAAATTATAAAGAGTTGATGAATCACAAAGTTTTACCGTAAAAGAATTCGAACATGCTAGGTTTGGCCATTGTGTAATACTCTATGGTCAAGAACGGGTAGTAGATGTTCAAAATTATTGAACTACAATGCAAATTTAGAAACCATGAATCATTCATCGATTTGCACTGTCACAACCTAAAATCCGCTAGTCGTGATGGCACCTAACTCAACACGCTAGGTAAGCCAACTAATAACTGTCCAATTTCAATAATAGTAATAAGATAATCAAAAAAGTAATTATATGAATCTTAAACCTTTCCCAAGGACCGGTATTAGAAATCAGGAGCTTCTAAGAATAGAGTTTACAAAGCCGATATGAACTAAATAAACCTTCTGTTTGAAAAGAACATAAACAGAATTTTAAAATCTAAGGCTACCATGAATAAGAGGCAGCTACAACAGGGACGCAGGTACATGTTCCAATCCAGCTCCCATTAAACACAGATATATCGACATATGAAATCTGCACGCAATGTGCAGGAAGTGTAGTATGAGTACAACCGACCCCATATACTCAATAAGTAACAAACCTAACCTTAGGTTGAAAGTACTGACAAGATGAAGCATAGATCGGGTCCAACACAAATAACCAACAGCAGTTCATAACAACGTAGAGCATATAAATAAGAAAGTAACTCAGAGATAAAATGCTCAGCCTTTTCACAGTTTTTTCGAAAACAGTTCCGCTTTTCAAGAATATCACTGAAAACTCAAATTCTTTACCGAAATCATCATCAAACATGAGATCGTTTGAAAACTGTAATTTTTTTGAAAATCCCTTTCAAAATAAATAAGATGTTTTATTTTCTTCCCAGATACCAAGTGTGAGATACCTCTCTATGACCATATATCAATGTGTACAAAAAGTCATGAATGACGTGATAGTGTACAGCATGAGGAAAAATGTGTCTCTATGCATGTATGTCATATATGCATGCCAATGCCATGTATCTCAGAGATGGATCATGTACTCACACTCTCAGAGTACTCAATCTAATTGTCTCACACTTTCCACTCATCATGCTCAACCACTCGGTATTGTATATGGTCTATACAGCCCAGGAAAATCCATCCCGAAATATATACAACTCTGACTATAAGTCACCAGTACCAAGGGAAAAGGGCAATTCAACCTTGTGGAGAAATCCATCTCCAGGTATCAAGTATATCAGACAAAACCATGTCCAGTGAAATCCATCCCTCAATAATATCATCCACGCTCACTGGAGGTGTGTACAGACTCTGGAGGGGCTCCTATAGCCCAAACTCTATCATAATCATCAATATAACTGCTACGACGTGCATACCGATCCCTTAATAGTCACTCATAATTAGGCTCTCGGCGTTGCTCAATCATCAATCTCTCCAGTCTCACCCACGGGCTCACTATGTCATAAAAGCTAACCCAGAAAATGATATGATGTATCAATAAATAATAGCTGAGACTGACATATGATATGAATGAATGAATATGATTGAGTACGAAATGTCAATGAAATCAGTGAGACGACAACAAGCAATGACCACTATAGGCCCTAACAATATCATCATATAGACTAAACATGATATCTACCATGATTGACAGCTCAGTCACTTTATCACATGGTGAAAATACAAATATCAGCAAAAATAGGGCCACTGTACAGTGCCATGGAAATAACGGAATCATAATTCACAGGGTGCACGCCCACACACCCGTGACCTAGCATGTGCATCACCTTAATACCAATCATACAACACGAAATTTGGGGTTTCATACCCTCAACACTAAGTATAGAAGAGTTACTTATCTTGAACAAACTAATTCCAACACCAAGCAAGCCAAGCGATGCTCCAAAAATTCCATCACGTGCGTAGCGACCTCCAAAGGGCTCAAAACTAGCCAAAAGAAACTTAAATACATCAGATAAGATACAAGGAAGCAATTACAAATGATAAAGATCGAATATTCTACATCAAATCCCAAATTCGGCAAAAAATACACCCCAACCCACGCTCGAAACTCGACAAAACTCACAAAATTCGACAACTCATTCAACTACTAGTCCGACCATACTAGTTTCACTCAAATAAACTCCAAATCGGTGTTCAAAACTCAAAAATTCATATTATGGAACTTTAGGTCAAAACCCCATATTTCCTCTTTAGAATTCATCAACCAAAAGCTAAAATCAAAGATAGATTCATGAAATATAACCAAGACCGAGCAGAGAACACTTACACCAATTCATATGGTGAAAATTGCTACAAAAATCACCTCAATCTGAGCTTGGAAATGTTAAAATGAAGCCAAAATCGCGAACCCTTGTACTTATCATTCTACCCAGCACTTCCACTTTTGTGGCACATTAGCCGCTTCTGCGACACGAGCTTCACTTCTGCGGACTCCACTAGCCAACTGACCCCTCGCACCTGCGAATCAACATCCGCTTCTGTGTAACTGCAGGTGCGCAACCAAGGAACCTCAAATCTCGCTCCTGCACCCAAGATATTCTCTTTTGCGGGACCGCAAATACGCCCTTATTCCTGCTTCTGTGATCCATTCCAACCAGGCCTTCCTTTTCTTCTGTGATCGATTGTCCGCATCTGCAGACTTGCATCTGTGTGCATTCTTTTGCAGATGCAGAAACATTAGAATGAGCAGCCTTCAGCAATAGCAATATGAAAAAAAATGATCAGAAATCAAATCTGAAACACATCTGAGCCTTTCGGGACCTCGTCCAAACATACCAACAAGTTCCATATCATAATACGGACCTACTCAAGGCCTCAAACACACATAACAACACCGAAATGACGAATCACACCTCAATTCAAACATCAATGAACTTGAAACTTCAAACTTCGATAACCGATATTGAATCCTATCAAATCACGTCTGATTGACCTCAAATTTTGCACACAAGTCATATTTGACATTTCGGATTTGCTCCAACTTTCGGAATCAGAATCCGACCCTGATATCAAAAATTCCACTCCCGAACTAACTTTTTAAAATTCCAACTTTTTGCCATTTCAAGCCAAACTATACTACGGACCTCCAAATCACAATATGGACGCACTCCTAAGTCAAAATCACCCAACGGAGCTAAGGGAATCATCAGAAATCCAACCCGAGGTCAAATACCAAAAAGTCAAACTTGGTCAAACCTTTCAAATTTAAAGCTTCTAGTTGAGAATCCTTCTTCCAAATCCGTTTCGAATACCCTGGAAACCAAAACCAACGATTAACACAAGTCATAATACATCCTATGGATCTACTCATGCCCTTAAACAACCGAGCAAAGTGCAAATGCTCGAATCGACCGGTCGGGTCATTACATCATCCCCCACTTAAACATACGTTCGTCCTCAAACTTGTCCAGAGTTGTTCTCAAAGCCATCAACCATAGTGTAACCTTACTATACACATACCCCGGGGGTGATCCCACGTCACCCTATCCCATATAGGTCTGATAAAATAATATGACTGAAATTTCTTAATCCATCCTAGCCCATAAGTCTTAGAATCCAATTTCCAATATCCAGAATTTCCATAAGATCAGAATCTTACATCTACCCAATGTACAAGTCTGAATAAGTTATATCAAGTCTTCACCATGACCCAAGATGTAATCACATGATATACCGCATAACTCAAATACTCATAGCAATATCTTCAAGCCACAGTAGCTACTTCAAACAATCCAATGCCGGTAACAAACCCCTTATCAAACAAAGCCTCATTCTAACACCTTCATATACTGCCAATAATGAAAAAAAACACGCAGAAACTCATAACCATTCGTCATATCAACAAGTCATGGAGCTCCCTCTCCTTCGGCAAGGGCTATAGCAAATTTCTAAGCCGACTTTCGATATTATCCCTCCAAATATACCACAATCAAATCAAATGGCATCCATTCTAGGCCCAATGATCTCATCTCATCCAACCCGTCCACTTTAGTGGCATGACATATTAATACTATCTAAAACCACAACCCTTGTAACCCGTGCACCAATTAGCAACATTCCAAATGTACTCAATCATGAAAATGACTCAGACGAGAGAAATGTCTCGCAAGCTCAACAGGTACTGCCACAACGCAATGCTAAGAACCTGTCACACCGTAGAACCAAAACACACGAATCCAACACAAAGGATCATATCTCAACATTACTTCGCTGTAATACGTGATCCCATCTAAATACTGATCCATATAATATACCTCGAGACGCCTTCCTCAAAATGAATAACCACGCAAAATTCAACATCAAGTACCCACAGTGAATTACCATAACCATGGAGAGCAAATAACACAATACCACGATCGGGAAAGAATACATCCAACGTACAATCAACCATGCAATCCCCAAATACTCATCCCGCTCAAATATGATATAAAGCTCAAATAGAAACACACCATATGTGCATATAACCAATGAATCACAACTCCTCATAGCATAGAAGAGTAACTCACAGATCATTTCAGAACACGAATAAGCTCAACAACAACCGAATGGCACATCCCTCAACAATAGTAGTATGGGGCCAACCAATGGACCCCCAAATCAACTTTAGTCATCCACAAATAGATAAATAACCCTCCGAAAGTACACAATGACTGGATCATAATGCATACTATTACTTGGCTAGCTTTGGCCACCACTTCACCGTCCATAACCATGAAACAATCTACTCATAGGAACTCCTAGTCTCTAAATCCATAGAGCACACGAATCACCATATCCGATCCCAACTCCACCGCCCGAATATCTAACACATCTCTCATACACGATCATACCACGAGGAATACTTCTAAAATTCTTTCGTGCCACATAGAAAAATTTGAATACCAGCGGTTCATCAACTAGGAGGGTGTCGCAATACCAATGAAGTATCCATAAATTAAAACACATTGCCCCTTCTGAAATGTATACTCTCATCAAGTCATACCAAATAGTAATGTCATTTACCTAGTCACCTGAAGTTGTCCATGCTGCCTAAGGACTCATGACATCTCCTTCAAAACTGAATCGTGACCTTACACATGCAAATCTCAATCCTACACAACACACCGCATATACCATGGCATTGTTGATACCCATTTTTTCCCTATATATTTTTATTATGTAAAATACTTTCAAAATAGCATATATATGCATATATAAGTATGTCCAAATATTTTATTATTTTTCCTTAATTTTTAAATATTTTTAAACTAATTTATTCCCTTATTTTATTCATAAAAGCCCAATAATAATTTTCAAAATTATCATTTTGATGATTCATTTTTTAAATTATCATATTTATACTAAAATATAGCTAATATTTGTTTTGCATATTTTTACAAATTTATTTAGTATTTTTAAAGCTAAATTGCATATAATTGCAATATTAGCCCCTTTTAAGATTCAATTGCGTTTATATTTATAAAAATTGAGTCTAGTATTTTTAGATAGATAATTATGTGTTAAAAATCATTTTGGTAGTTTAAATTTATTTCCAGAATTTAATTTACTATTTTTATAAAATAAATGGGAAAAATGGCTATTTAAAATCTAGCCAGATTTCATTCAATTGTAGCCTAATTCTACCCCAAACACCGCCTCTGAATCCCTCCTCTCCCAAATCGACTCTACAAAACCCTCAAACCCTAGCCACCGCCACCCTAATCCATGGCCTTTCATGGTCATCGGAGACCTATACCAGCCTTTCAGGGCTTCTACGTATTTGGTTTTGTGGTCTCATGACCAGACTCTGAAGGGATTTGGTCCAATCTTTGCTCGACCCTTCTCCGTCATCCCTGGCCTTTCACCGGCCAGCCATGGCCATTTGAGTCAGACCTTTGACTCTCCTGGTTAGATCGGTAACTTTCAAGGCCTTTCTCATTGCTTTTGGGTTCTTCTGAAACCCTAATCTCTAAGAGATTTTCGGTTTCTTTCAGATCCACCTTAATCCATGCTTTCCATTGTCACACCTCCTTTTTTACACACCACCCCGAAGGATAGTGTATAAGGGAGTTTTTTCACTTTAAGTGACATTATTCGAAATGGGATTATTTATTCAATTCAGAGTCGCCACTTGGGATAGTTTATTTGGTATCCCAAGTCACCGATTTATTTTGAATCCCAAACCGAGGAAATTCGACTTTCCTTTTGAAGCCTGCAAACCAGAAATTATGAATAAGGAATTCTATTATGATCAAGATGTACCCAATGAGCTGAGTTGGAATAATACACTACATAATAGGAGCAGATCAACTCAACTTTATTGTACTAACATGAGAGTTCCAAAGTTATGCCTGATTTCATAGAAAATAGGAGTTGTCATTTCATAAACCAACAGACTAACATTTAACAGAACATGAGCAAAAGTCAAGGCCAACCATCAATTCGGAGGTGAAAGCAACATATGTTTGTTCATGAGATCCAAATACCAAATATAAAATGATAAGAGCAAATACCTTGACAATAATGAAATGAGCTTAAAGATTGCTGAATAAAGGCCGAAAAGGCAGCTACAAGTCAAATTCTCAGCTCATAAACAGAACAACACTTCCTACATCTCCAATACCACTCGAAATTCCGAAACATTGAAGTAAAAGAGCAGAAGATGATGAAGAAGCTAGAAAACAGCCATTTCCTTCTCAGAGGGGGCGGGATCTCTCTTCTTTTTGTGTGTATAATCTGATAGTGTTAGGTCTAGGTTTTAATGGGAGGGGAATGGGTTATTGGGCCAGGTGGGTTTGGGTAGGGACATTGGGCTAGTGGGTGTTTAAAGATGGCCCAATTTTAATTCTTTTCCAATTCTTTCTTTTATTTCAAATTTTTATTTTCTTTTAATTAAAATCCTATAAATTGAAAAATTCTAAATTATTTAAAATGTGAAATTAAACTAATTAACTATTTATAAAAATTATAAAATCTACTTAATCCTAAATTAAAAGAGAAAAAATCAATAAAAGAAAAAAGTGTAAAAATAAAGAATTTTTTGTGATTTTTGATTTTTATAAAATAAATAATTACTAATTAATCCTAAAAATGTAAAGATAAAGCCTAAATATCATGCGTGGTATTTTTGGTATTTTTCATCGTGAGCACATGATGTTTGCCCTATATGAATTACTCCCATAAATTCAAAACAAAATAATTTCTTTCAGTGTTTTCAATTTTGCGGACCTTCGTGGCATATTCTGTTAATTGTTTGTATTTTATTTGAGCATTTTAATTAGTGAAAAAATACAAAAAAAAAAAAAAAATATGCCCCCTCTGTTTCAATTTATGTGAACACATTTGACTGGGCACGGATTTTAAGAAAAGAGAGAAGACTTTTGATCTTGTGGTGTAAAATGAGGTACATATATTTTGTGTGGCTAGAAATCATAAAAGTAAACTATTTCCAAATAAGGAAAGAGGTCATTCTTTTTGGCACGGACCAAAAAGGACATAGGTTCACATAAATTGAAACGGAGGGAGTATTGCATTTGCATTTAGGATTTAATCTTACATTTTAGATTAATTAGTAAATTAGTTTGTTTTATAAAAATAGAAAAATCACAAAATAACTCATTTCTTGCATTTTTAATTGTTGAGCTTCGAATTTGGGTAGTTTTTTTTAAATTGGCATTTAATTAGTTTGCTGTTAATTATTATCTGGAGTTAATTAATTTAGTAGGATAATCTAGTTTTGAGAGTTAATTTAGGTTTTATTTTTATTTGAAAAAAAAATTTGTTTTGAAAATAAAATGAAAAGAAATATAAAAAGAATTGAGAGTTCAGATTTTTGGGCTGAGTCCTTTAATTTTTCTTATAACCCAATTGAATACCCATTAAATCCCAGCCCAATTCCGCCCAAAATACCTGGTCCAAGTGCCCAGTCCCCTCAGACCATTGAAACGACGTAGTATAGTGGTGTTACTACGTCGTTTCGAGTTCTCTAATGTCAAAGCGATTCAGGCCCTTCACCCCTCCTCATCCAACAGCTGTGGATCTGTCTCTGGTTTTAATTATAAGTGTCCGAAATTGGAGAGACCTAAGACTGAGTTCCTCCTCGTATCTCACCTTTTCATCTTCCGCCACCGCAAACCACCGCTGGAAATCGTCCTACGGCGGCGGCGAGTCTTCAATCTCAACCAAAATTACACCATAGACTCACCTTGACCCCCTCTCCCCAAATCTCAAACCAGCTTTCATCAAATCCAGTTGAAACTTCTCGAATCCTAGATCTAGAGTTCAGGCCCTAAAAACCAAAGTCAAAACCCGTTCATGCAAGGATACCTCTCCAGTGTATATGGGCATTCAAGGCCAATTCTATCACAAAGCGATGTTATTCGCATGTTCTTGACAAAGAACAGATGATTAATATCTTTTTGTGGTTTAAATCGGAAAGCCAATCGAGGTCGAGCCTAAATTCAGTAAGTGCCTTCGCCTTTTTCTCTTTCGTTTATTGTTTTTGTGTTCTCAGTTCTTGTCCATTCCCTCCTTTTCTCTTTCTTTCTAGTACGAAAATTAAAATTTGAACGAGTTTTAGACAGAATTGATATCTGTCCGTTTTAGTTTCTTTAGACCTTTCTTTTCCAAAGTTTCGTTCTACGAGTTTTTGGCCTGGTTTGTTTAAGTTCGTTTATTTTAGCTTAGTTTTGTGTTCTTTGTTTGATTGTTTTAATTTAGTTTGGGCTTTGGGGAATTGTGTGCTGTTTGGGCTATAAATTCATTTCATAGAAACCTGGACCGATTTGTGAGCCCACACCTAGTTTAATTGTTGGGTCGTTTGACCTATGACCCATTAAGTTTCTTGCAATAAAGTTCGAGGTAATAACAGGGGTATTGGGGGATAATTTAGGAAGTTTAGGATAGGGGAATCTTTGGTAACTGATTTCAGAAGCTTCTAGTAGGGGTTTTAGGAGAACTTCAGACTTTTGGGTGGTTTCACTTGGGAAGCAAGTCAATAATTAGGGGATATCTAGGCAAAAGGGAAAATAAAAAGAGGACTAAAATTTCAAAATAAAACCTGGGGGTGCCTTACCTTCCCTGCCTATAAAGGCACTCTTTCTTGCCTTAGAAGGCAGGGATTAAGAGCCGAAAATCTAAAAAAACACAAGGCTGTGAAAATTTTACTATTCCATAGATTTTTAAGAGCAAAAAGTCCTGAAAATCAAAAACAGGGAGAGAAAGCTATAAAAATACTGTTTCATTGAAATCTTGAGTTGAATTCTGAGGTTTTCTAATCACTGAAATATTTTCTGAGTCTGAGGTGGAGATGGTTTGAATCCGGATTTTAGGAACCTGTGGTTTAAGTTCTGTTAGGTGTTTGTTGTCTTTTCCACGGGATTCAACAGTCGTTTATACTGTTTTGCTGGAACTGGTAGTTGATTTCTACTGTTGATTCTAGTGATGTAGATCACTGACTCCATTACATCTTGTTTTCTTCTCGATTCCCAGGTATTCATTCAAACTCGAATGGAAATGAAGATTAATTGAGCTATATGTGAAGCTATCAATTGATGAAATGTTGATCCTCCATTTTTACTAGTGCCATATAATCAACTTTTGGATTTTTTTTAATTAGTCTTCTGATGAAATGCTTATGCTACTATGTACACATGCTAGGTATTAAAGCTAGATCTGAGTCATAGGTTTGAGTGTAGCTGATTCATAAAATTATTCTAGATGGGGTGTAATATGCTGGAGCCGAAAATTGCACTTGTTTTCTCATTAAGAAGCTAACTGTTAAATATGTTTCATGGCCATGGGCTGCATAATATTCAGTCAAAAATATCCCTGCATTAATGTAGTGATTTTGATCTGAACTTGCCTTCCCTTCATCATGAACTTAGATTTGTTTTAAGTAACAATTCAAAATATGGTCCACCAGGCTCAGAAGTTACAATTTGTGTTTTTTTTTTTTGTTCATGCATACACAGCGGATGTCCAAAGTCCTTTCTTAAATGCAGAAGCTGGAGTTTGATTTTGAAATTTGATGTTTTCACATTCAGTTGGACTCAATATAGACTTTTCACTTTCTTTAAAAAATATTTTAAGCCTAAGACAATTTTCGAATTAAGGCATGCATGAAATGAGTCTAGTGGTTTTGCAATTTTAAGTGATACAACCATCAGTGTGTAAATTGATACCTATCAAAAGTTGAATCCTCGCTTCGAATATATGATTGGTTTTAGATGCAGCCTCACATTTGTTTTAATTCCAGGCTCTCATGGGGAATTAGTACCTATACCATTGTTAACACAAAATAGAACTTGGGCTACCAATGTTGGCTCAGTCAGGCAACATCACTCAACGGTCCTGAATATGTGCCTCTCATTAGGCCAGTCTTACAGTTGCACTCGCCAAGGGTTGCTGATGGTCCCTTGGATCTCTTGTTGGCCCAGGCTGCAGAAGCTTGATTTCCTACTTAATTTAGACTTTGTACATTTCCTACTTAATTTAGACTTGTAGTTACAAAGTTACGCTTGAACATTAGCGTGGACAATAGCTAGAACCCTTTAGGGGTCGTTTGGTTTGTGGTATAAGAAGGTATAAGGTGGTATAAAAATTTAATACCACCTTAATAAACTGTTTGGTTAGTAAACTAGGTATCAGTTATCCCAGTGTTAATTTTAACACCGAGATAACTTATACCTTATAAAAGGTGGGATAATTAACACCGCTATAACTTATACCTTCTTCTTAGAAATTATGCAATTGTTATTATTAATACAACATACCAAATAAAGAATAAACAACAATCCCAGCATAACTTATCCCAATATAACTTATACCGGCATAACTTATACCGATATAAATCATATTCCAACCAAACGACCCCTTAGGTTTCTTTAGGCAATTAACTAAGATGCGCCATACGTATTGATCTCACATAGTGTACGGCCCGCGTAATTTAATTTGTAAACCTTTTTATTAGAATAAATCGGGGTGCACCGTGCCAAACAAAAATGACAATTTTATGGCCCCCATTTAGTTAGTTTTTAATTCAACCTTAGAATTCGAGGCGTGCCATTTAGCAAATTCCATGGCCCTCGCAAAGTGCAAACACGTAATTACTTTAGGCGCGTATTTAATAATCTACTTTCCTAAACTTGGGTGCACATTTATGTGACCCAAATCCAAATCCCAACGATGTTAAAACGTGTCAAAAACCATGGGTGCATTTATGTGACGTGGTTCGAGACGTATTTTGATAACGTTGCAATTTTCTCTAAAAATGAATAAAAGTGGTTTAAAACAAAAATTTGCACACAGGTTCATAATTGTTTAAAATCAGATAATTAAGCCAAATATAACAGTTGAGCGACCGTGCTAGAACCACGAAACTCAGAAATGCCTAACACCTTCTCCCGGATTAACAGAATTCCTTACCCGAATTTTTGGTTCGCGGACTATTAACAGAGTCAAACCCTTTCCTCGATTCGGGATTTTAAACTGGTGACTTGGGACACCATAAATCTCCCAAGTGGCGACTCTGAATCTTTTGTAATAAATCCCATTTCGATTATCCTTTAAATGGAAAAACTCCCTTTATTATACCCCTTCTGGGGGTGTAGTAGGAAAAAAAGAGGTGTGACAGCTCTGGCGACTCTGCTGGGGACAAGAACCCAGAATTCGGTTCACGGTTCAAAATTCGAGCTTAGATATATTGTTGTATTTGGCTTTATCTGTTATCTAATTTTATTACATGTTTGGACCTAATGTGCAAAATGTTGCTTTTTACCACTTTGATATTATTTGAATTGTATTTATAAAACTGCTACGAAACCCTTCTCTTCTCATCTCCGGGGATGTGCTCGCTGACCAAGACTCCCTATTCTGTTAGTTTCATACCTTGAAACAAGAAAGATGCTCGGACAAGTTACTAAGCGGGATGGCCTTTCGGTTCCCGATACGTAGCCCCCTCCTCGACTCGAGTTGTCCGCTCGGGTACACAGTTTAGAACATATACCCAGGTTTTGAACCTAGAATAACTCAACCTCATCCCTCAACCTCATCCCGGATCCCTAGTAGTAACGCTTGTTTGCATCATGTGCATTTGACTTAGGGCACTCAACACAGGGGTTGGGTCCGTCTAGGACAGGTGTACCCGAAATAATAGACCATCCTGATGCATCCTACTTGTGCATTTATCTGTTTTGGATTTGCATGCTGACCGGATTTTAAATAGAAGGGGAGAGTTTGAAAAAAAAGAAAATAATAGTGTGAGGGTTAAGAGAGGTAATTACCCGTTTTGAAAAAAAACCAATGTCCAGGTGGTACTGAAACTCTGCCGAATTTTTTGAGAAAAATAAAAAAAAATGAAAAGGGTTTATACTCAAAAATAGTTGGTTTTGTTTTATTTGCCCAAACTACGCCAGTTTGATTCCCATAGGGCGTGGGATACGTAGGAAACCCCCATCGGGTCCAACTTCCATTTTGCAAAAAATAGCCCAAAAAAGAACAAATTTTTTTATGGTAAATAAGGTGATGTCGTTCTTGTCACAAATAGCCTTTCTCAATCATGAACAACCACTTTTGGTCATTTTTTCAAGAACAACCACTTTTGTTCATTTTTTAAATTTTGGGTTAGTTAGCGAGCACAGCCTTAAAATCTTCCTCCCTGAAGTGCTGAAATGCCGTATTTGCAAAGCTGGGTTTTAGTTCAAGATAAACTTTTGAAAATTGGTATTGTTCTCTTTGAGTCAAAATTAGTCATAATTTTCTCTTAATCACCTTAATAAATGTGCAGGATGAGCACAATTCAAAATGAGCCTTTCTCAATCATGAACAAAATCCTCTTGGAGTTGCATATGTGGTGGAATGATCTAGGTAAATAAGGGCAAGACGAGGTCAAGAAATATTTGGGAGGTCTTACCGGTCTGTTGGAGATTAGGCCCAGGGGAGACATCATAAGGGCATTGGTTACACACTGGGACCCGGCACACAACGTGTTCCATTTTTTAGATTTTGAACTCACTCCGACTTTAGAAGAAATAGCAGGGTACATTGGGAATGCTGAGGTTCCTTTAAGACATAAGTATTTGGTTGCCCCGAGAACCGTAGATATGCACAGATTTTTAGACTCATTGAAGATAAGTAGGGGGTCCACAACCTAGATTTGGCAGCTGGCTTTTGTACTCCACAATTTATATATCAGAGATATGGACACATATGGGGATTCAACAATCCGAAAAACAAAATATGCAGCAAAGGAAACCGCCTCAAATGGGAAAAACATAGACGTGTTGCTTTTATGGTGGTTTTCTTGGGGCTTCTGGTGTTCCCTAGGAAAGATGGAAACATTGACATAAAAATAGCTGGAGTTGTCAGCATTTTACTCACCCAAGCCAAAAATACCCTTGCGCCCATGATAGTAGCTGAAATCTTCCACGCTCTGACCGCCTGCAAAGCCGGAGGAAAATTTTTTGAGGGGTGCAACTTATTGTTGAAAATGTGGATGATCGAACACCTATGCCATCGTCCTCAATTCATGAGTTATGGGTCAACGAAGAAGACATGCATAAAAAAATTTTATACGATGACCGATGGGATTAGCTTGCCTGAAGGGGTCACATGATGGATATCATACTTCCGGTCCATCACTGCCAACAAAATAGAGTGGACATTCGGATGGTTGCCTGTGGATGAGATCATATATATGACAGCTAGTGGGCCTCACTTCCTTTTGATGGGTCTTAGGAGCATCCAGCCTTACGCTCCGTATCGGGTTTTAATATAGCTCGAGAGATGTCAAATAGTACTTAAAGATGAAGATTTTAGCGCCCAAGTAGTTGAGATTGGTCCTGATGGCCAGTTTCCTGAAGCAACAGTGCGTCAGATTTGGAGTGAGTGTCAATACTTGGCATCAAATACCTGTGTAGGGGATCGATCCAAGGAGAAGTCTCATCTAGATACCATGCCTCGTATAGAAGGGAAATTGCATTTGGGAGGCTGGCCAAAAGGCCCCACCTTCAGGATTTTGTCGAGTCATCACAAGAACAGTGGGCTTGGTAAGCCAAGGAGAATGAATACATGGCAAAAATAGGAGAGCTGGAAAAGCAGGTCCGAGATCTTCAGTTTGAAAATAGTTTGCAAGTCGCGGACGATGAGGGTGAAAATAAGAAATTAGTAAAAGAAAATAAAGCCTTACGAGCCCAAATTCGTGAAATGAAAATAGCAGCCGGAAACCTCGCCAGGAGTGTGAAAGATGAGAAACTCATAAAGAACCTTAGGCAAAAAGTGGATGATTATGGTTTTGATTTAAACAAAGCGGAGAATGAATTGGCCAAGGCTTGAACACAATTGGCTAAAAATGTGGAGGAAAGAGCACGCCTGGTTAGATAGTTAAAAGAGCAATACGATAATGAGGTTGCAGGGCTAAAGAGAAAAGTCAACACTGTCGAGAACAAAATGATTAAGCAAGCCAAGTATTTTAAAGCTGAAAGAGAACAATGCTATGGTCTTATGGATCAGATAGAGGACGAAGTACAACAGCTACAAAATCAACACATCCATGACACTCAGGTACTAGAGGCCCGTAATCAGCAGGTCGGGCATCTACTTCGGGGGAAGGGTAGGATCAGAGAGAGAATCAGGGCCATTGCCGATTATATTGTTGTAAAGTGTCAAGCATGTGAGGATATGACCCGTACCACTTTCTTTGCAGCAGTGATGACTTTTGGGCGACAAATCATGAGTGATCTAGAAAGCCTCCAAGGGGATCTTGCACATAGGCCCGCGGCGAGGCCGAACGATGCCCCGCGGGAACCAGGAGTTTTGGAAGCATTAATGTATTCTTGATTATTGAGTCTGCATTAATCTGCTTTTGAAGTCTGTCAATTAAGTTAGAGTATGTAGTTCTTTGAGTCAGTACTTTCATATTTTCAAAGTCTGTTAGTTGCTTTTGAGTCTCGAGTTTTTTGAGTCATTGTAATCGAAGATTTTTTTTTTATGAAAAATTGAAAATCCCAAAATATTTTTGTCATTTATTTTTCATTTATATCCCCAAGAACTACACTTGGTCTGATTCATGCATGTCACGACCCTAGTTCACCGATCGTGAACATATCATGATGGCACCTAGTCCCCACGACCAGGTAAGCCAAATATTGTGGAAATATAATAATTGCGTAAAAACAGAGAAAACCAATTTAAATAACTAGAAGGAAATTGTACGGTATGCCACTCGGCATGTATAACTCAATAACACAAGTCTACTGAAATTCCCAAAGACCCAAAAACTCACAGGCAACATAGGCTATAGAAA
The DNA here is from genome assembly GCA_026770625.1 of Nicotiana glauca. Taxonomy (NCBI): domain Eukaryota; kingdom Viridiplantae; phylum Streptophyta; class Magnoliopsida; order Solanales; family Solanaceae; genus Nicotiana; species Nicotiana glauca. Next base: position 50,693 of record MU719599.1, read on the forward strand.
TGTACAGTATGGCTCCAAAACTCCAGAATATTCTAAGAACCGAAAGAGAGGAAGACTAGATACTAAAGATAGAGTAAGAGGGAGACTCGTCGGTCTGCGGACGCAGCAAATCTACCTCGAAGCCTCTGAAATCCTCCTGCCTCACTGATAGTGTGTCTGATAGAGGTACCTGGATGATCTGCACATGAAAAAACATGCGTAGGAAGGGCATGAGTACACCACAGCGGTACTCAGTAAATGCCAAGCCTAACCTCAGTTGGGTAGTGACGAGGAAGGTCAGGGCCCTACTGAGATAAACATAATAAATAATAAGGTAACGGAAACAATCTAAATAAAGTCTACAGCAAAAATCTAAACTGGATAAGTACAGGAGAACAGTAATAAAAGGTAACGGTAACAATACAAGTAAATACTGCCCTCAACCAGGAATAATAGCCGAGGATCTCTTGGTTTCCTCATCATATGCACTAGGGATCTCTTGGTATCCCGAGGATCTCTTGGTATCCTCAATAAGTGAGCCGAGGATCTCTTGGTATCCCAATATATATATATATATAGAAACACGTGCCAGGGATCTCTTGGTATCCCGCACCTTCATACCAGAATAAGTCAAGTACAAGGGGATATCCCAGGAAGCCGTCCCGTAGTCCCAATTTAAAGCACACCACAACAACAACTCATAATCTCAGAATAAATGCTAAGCCAGTACAAGTAATAGAAATTTCTAACCTAACATGCTTCACGGATTGCAAATAGTACAATTAAACAATTAAACAATTAAGCAAGTAAGTCAGCTAAGCATGCTTCTCTAAGCTAGCACAGGTCTAAACCTACAGTTTAAATGAACAAGTAAACAGAAAATCTCAATGTAAATACTCCAAGTAGAAATGGGTTTACAAAAATTTGCTCAAGTACGCGCTCGTCACCTCACGTATGAGGCATTCAAATATTCAGAACATGTACTAAGGGGAAAGGTCCCCCATACAAGGTTAGACAAGCCACTTACCTCGAACCGGCTCAATATCAATAGAACCCACGCCTTTGCCACGAGTATCCGACTCCAAATGGCCCAAATCTATTCAATTCAATTACACATCATAAATAATATTGCAAACAACTTATTCCACTATTAAAATTAAAGCTAGGGCACGAAAATAGGTAAAATGACCAAAATGCCCCTCTATCCAACATCTCGTAATCGATTAATATTCACATTTTCAGAACCCTCGTACTCTCACGAGTCTAACCATATAAAAATCTCCCAAATCGGAGGCCAAATGCCCCCTCAAAACCCAATAGTTTGGTCTATGAAGTTTTAACCCAAATTAATCAATTTTGATCCTAAATTCGAATTTTGATGATGTATTTAGCTATATAATGATGAAGTATAAAGAAAAAGGATCAAAGAAACGTTACCCAATGATTTTCTCTTCAAAATCAACTCAAAATCGCCTTCTCCCGAGCTCTCAATCGATTTTCAAACTTATGAAATTAAACTCTCGAAATTGATATTTCTGAACAGTCATTTCCGCTTCTGCGGTCCCGCTTAAGCGAACCACTGGCCGCTTCTGCGGTTTCATTTAAAAGGCCAGATTCCGCTTCTGCGGATAAATAACCGCTTCTACAGTATCGCTTATGCGGACAACCAACCGCTTTTGCGGTTCTTGAGGGGAAGACCAATCTCGCTTCTGTGATGAGGGAGCCGCTTCTGTGGTCCCCAAACCGCAGAAGCAAAAATACCAGAAGGATCAAAATACCAGCTGCTGCAAGCTTAGAAATTTTCCCCGTTAACCACCCGAAATCATCCCGAGGCCCCCGGGACCTCAACCAAAAGTACCAATACCACCTAATACCTTATTAGGACTTGAACCAATCCTTAAAACACCTAAAATAACACCGAAAATCCGATTAAATCAAAGATTCAAGCATAAGAACTTCAAATTCCAACAAAACACACTTTCGATCAAAAATCTAACCAAACATCGCCCGAATGACCTGAAATTTTGCACACATATCCCAAATGGCATGACGGAGCTACTGCAACTTCCGAAATTCCAATTCGATCCTCGGATCAAAAACTCACTATTGGACCGGAAACTTTAAAAATTCAAACTTCGGCATTTCAAGCTTAAATGAGCTACGAGCCTCCAAAATACATTCCGAATATGCTCCCAACCCCGAAATCACCTAACGGAGCTGACGGAACCATCGGATTTCCATTCTAAGGTCGTCTTCACACTGTTCCGATTACGGGCCATTTTTCAACTTTGAAGCTCTCATTTAAGGACTAAGTGTCCCAAAACACTCCGAATCCTAACACCGAACGTCCCAGCAACCCAAAATAGCAGGAATGAACTTAGGGGAAGCGGTTAATGGGGGATCGGGGCGTAAATTCCAAAAACGACCGACCGGGTCGTTACATCCTCCTACACTTAAACATTCGTTCGTCCTCGAACGAGCACAGAGAACATACCTGAAGTAGTAAAAAGATGAGGGTACTGGCTGCACATATCCTGCTCGGTCTCCCAAGTCGCCTCCTCACCCGGCTGACCCCACCACTGAACTATCACTGAAGCTATGTTCTTTGGCCTCAACTTTCTGATCTGCCTATCCAAAATAGCCACTAGCTCCTCAACATCGGATATATCCTTGTCCAACTGGACTGAACTGAAGTCCAACACGTGCGACGGATCACCGTGATATCTCTGGAGCATCGAAACATGAAATACCGGATGAACTCCGGCTAGGTTGGGAGGTAAGGCAAGCTCATAAGCAACCTCCCCAACTTGCCTCAAGATCTCAAAAGGGCCAATAAAAACTCAGCTTCCCTTTCTTCCCAAACCTCATAAGTGTCCATCTTGAACCACAGCTCAGAGAGGAGATAATTAAACCATTGTTAGAGTACAAAGATGGTTTTGCATGGTCATATGATGACATGCCGGGTCTAAGCACTGACTTGGTGGTTCACAAATTGCCCACCGACCTGGCATTCCCTCCTGTCAAGCAGAAGCTGAGGAAATTAAAAACTAATATGAGTGTGAAGATCAAAGAAGAATTTACCAAGCAGATTGATGTAAAGGTCATTCGCGTCATGCGGTATCCCACCTGGTTAGCCAATGTTGTGCCTTTGCCAAAGAAGGATGGAAAGACCAGGGTGTGCATTAATTACCGTGATCTCAACAAGGCGAGCCCAAAGGACAATTTCCCACTGCCAAACATCCATATATTGATTGATAATTGTGCCAAATATGAGATTGGTTCTTTTGTGGATTGTTATGCGGGCTATCACCAGATCTTAATGGACGAGGAAGATTTAGAAAAGATAGCATTCACCACGCCATGGGGAACGTACTGCTACAAGGTCATGTCATTTGGGTTGAAAAATGCTGGGGCAACCTACATGAGAGTGATGAAAACCATATTCCACGACATGATACACAAGGAGATCGAGGTTTATGTGGATGATGTAATTATAAAGACCAGGAAGCAGTCTGACCACGTCCGGGATCAGAGAAAGTTCTTCCAAAGGCTTCATAGGTACAATCTCAAGCTCAACCCTGCGAAATGTGCTTTCGGTGTTCCATCTGGAAAATTGTTGGGATTTATAGTCAGCCGTCCAGGTATTGAATTGGACCCATCAAAAATCAAAGCCATCCAAGAATTGCCACCTCCGAAGAACAAAACTGAGGTGATGAGTCTGTTTGGGAGATTGAATTACATCAGCAGGTTTATCGCTCAGCTTACGACAACTTGTGAGCCTATATTCAAGCTGTTAAAGAAGGATGCTATTATCAAGTGAACAGATAAATGTCAAGAAGCATTTGATAAGATAAACGGGTATCTGTCAAACCCACCAGTGTTGGTCATGCCAGAACCAGGGAGGCCTTTGATTCTATATTTGACAATTTTGGACAACTCATTCGGATGTGTGTTAGGTCAGCACGACATCACCGGCAGGAAAGAATAGGACATATACTACCTTAGCAAGAAGTTCACAGCTTACGAGGTTAAGTATACTCAGCTTGAGAGGACGTGTTGTGCCTTAACTTGGGTAGCGCAAAAGTTGAAACATTACTTGTCATCATATACCACTTACCTCATCTCTCGGTTGGATCCGTTAAAGTACATCTTTCAGAAGCCTATGCCCACAGGAAGGCTCACAAAGTGGAAAATCTTGCTCACGGAATTTGACATTGTCTATGTGACCCGGACTGCAATGAAAGCACAAGTGTTGGCTGATCATTTGGCTGAGAATCTAGTAGATGAAGAATATGAACCTTTGAAGACATTCTTCCTCGATGGAGAGGTAATGCACATTGATGAGTTGGAGAAAGTTGAGAAGCCAGGATGGAAACTTTTCTTTGATGGGGCTACAAATATGAAAGGCGTTGGGATAGGAGAGGTACTTATTTCTGAGACAGGGCAGCACTACCCTGTTACAGCTCAACTTCGCTTCTATTGTACTAATAACATGTCCGAGTATGAGGCATGCATCTTGGGTTTGAGGTTAGCTGTGGATATGGGTGTCAAGGAAGTCTTGGTCATGGGTGACTCGGACCTTCTGGTACACCAGATTCAAAGAGAATGGGAAACACAAGATTTGAAGCTTATATCGTACCGACAATGTTTGCATGATCTTTGTCAACAATTTCAATCAATAGAATTCAGGCAAATTCCAAGGATTCATAATGAAGTTTTCGATGCTTTGGCTATGCTAGCATCAATATTACACCATCCAGATAAAGCCTATGTGGACCCTTTGCAGATTTAGGTCCGCGATCAGCATGCCTACTATAATATGGTGGAAGACGAACTTGATGGTGAGCCGTGGTTCCATGATATCAAAGAATACCTTACAATGGGAGTGTATCCAGTACAGGCCACAGGGGATCAAAAGAGAGCAATTCGACATTTGGCAAGTGGATTTTTCTTCAGTGGAGGGGTATTGTACAAAAGAACTCCAGATCTTGGGTTGTTGAGATGCATAGATGCTAGACAGGCCATAGCTATTATGGCCGAAGTACATTCGGGAGTTTTTGGACCACATGTGAGTGGGTACGTGCTAGCAAAGAAGATTCTCCGAGCAGATTATTATTGGCTTACTATGGAGCGAGACTGTATCAGTTTTGTGCGCAAGTGTCATCAGTGCCAGGTGCATGGAGATCTGATTCACTCTCCACCATCAGAATTGCACACAATGTCTGCACCATGTCCTTTCGTTATATGGGCCATGGATGTCATTGGGCCAATTGAGCCAGCAGCATCAAATGGGCACAGGTTCATTTTGGTAGCCATTGACTATTTCACCAAGTGGGTTGAGGCTAAAACGTTCAAGTCTGTAACCAAGAAAGTAGTGGTCGATTTTCTACATTCAAATATCATCTGTCGGTTTGGGATACCAAAGGTGATCATTACAGACAATAGGGCTAATCTTAATAGTCATTTGATGAAAGAGGTATGTCAGCAATTCAAAATTACACATCGTAATTCAACTCCTTATCACCCCAAGTCAAATGGAGCAGTTGAGGCGGCCAACAAAAATATAAAGAAGATACTACAGAAAATGGTGGAAGGTTCTAGACAGTGCATGAAAAGTTGCCTTTTGCATTGCTAGGTTATCGCACTACTGTCCGTACTTTAGTAGGGGCGACTCCTTATCATTGGTGTATGGTACCAAGGTAGTGATACCTGCAGAGGTGGAAATTTTGTCCCTTCGGATTGTCGCAGAAGCTGAAATTGATGATGATGAATGGGTCAAAACTCGCTTGGAGCAGTTGATTTTGATCGATGAGAATAGATTGGCAGCAGTGTGTCATGTCCAATTGTATCAACAGAGAATGGCAAGAGCATATAATAAGAAGGTGCGTCCATGAAAGTTTGAAGTGGGTCAGCAAGTGTTGAGGCGTATTCTTCCACATCAGGCCTAGGCCAAAGGCAAGTTCGCCCCAAATTGGCAGGGGTCGTTCATCGTGACGAGAGTGATGTCCAATAGCGCTTTGTATTTAACATACATAAAAGGCAAGTGTGTTGAAATGGCCATCAATTCCGATGCGGTCAAGAGATATTGTGTATGATCTCTTTTGAATTAATTGCATTTGCTCGTACTTGGCATATTTTGAAGATTAGAATGACGAAGGCATTTTGTTCTGCTATCTAAACACTTTATCCTTTGTTACCCCTTTGAGCCTCATTTATTTTCTTTCATACCCCTCTTTTGGAATCAATGACAAAATTCGTAAACACAAGCATGGAAAGTAAGTGAAGGAAAAAGAGAAGGAAAACAATGAAAAGAGAGAGAGAGAAGAAAATGAAAAAGAAAAAGAAAAGAAAAGAGAAAGAAACAGAAAAAAGAAGAAAAAGAGAAAAAGAAAAAAAAGAAAGAAAAATGGGAAAAGAGTTAAAAAAAGAAAAAAAAAAGAGAGAGAGAAAAAAAGAGAGAGAGAAAAGTACCAAAAAAACAAAGCAATTATAATGTCATGAACTATGTTCGACCTGATTCCTTTAAAGGATACGTAGGCAGCCTCATGGTTAGGCCCCATCATAATAAAAATTCAAAAGTCCCCAAGTAAGAAACTGGAGAAGAAGTTGCGGTCATGCAAGAGATTTTATTCCGAAAGTTGTAATTTTGAACCCATTTGAATTGTTTTGAGCCTTTGATACCCTTTCTTTATAACCCTGTCCAAAAGCCTGCATTACGGTTCAAAGAAAGACCTTCTGATCAGTCTTCAAGAAATGCCCAGTCAAGCAAGAAGAGGTGATTCATGTTAGGGACAACACTCTGGTCCAAGCAGAAATATGATGAAAATGAGAGAGTCTTATTGGTGAAAACCCTCACGGGAACCATAAGGCGATGCGAGCTGAAAGAAATGAAAAATGATAGAGTCTTATTTGTGAAAACCCTCACGGGCATTGTAAGGCGAAAGTGATTTGAGAGAAATCAAAAATGGAGGGTCTTATTGGTGAAAACCCTCGCGGGCACCTTAAGGTGAAAGTGAGTTTTCGGATGAACAAAAGAGAGGGGTCTGTGGGTGAAAATCATTCAGGAAACCACAGGATGAACAAGGTTCGGGTTTGGGTGAAGAAATTCGGTTATGGAATTCAGGGGCATCGAAGCATGGCAATCGAAAGTTGATTGGTTGGACGGATTTGCCCGATTAGTCCGAAATGTATTTCATGATCAATGGTACCAGTTGTTCCACTCAGATAAGTCTCTTTTCCTTTTCTTTCCTTTTTGTAAGTCATCCGGTTTTGGGTTCTCTTTATCCTTAACTCTCAAGGTCATTGCATTTCATTTCTTTTGGGGTTTGTTTATCTAAGATATGTCAATGTCAGTTTTGTTCAAAACAAAGAAGAAGGAATGTCAAGGCTCACTACCAGTTTCCCAATTGCAAAGCACAGTGGGGCCAAAACGTACCAAAGATGGCATGATGCAAAGTAAGATACAAGGGGTCACCGGAAGTTTCGTCGGTGGATTGGTTGGGTAATTTTATGGGAGATGCAAAGTTTCAGATAAAAGGGGTCAGAGATGTGAAACAACAGTCTGGGTATAAAGCACTAGGGTCATCGAAGGTCATGGGTTTTGAAAGTCAGTCAGAAAGTCGAGCGGTTCAGGGCTAGTTCGGGAAACAGGTCAAAGCAAACACAGCAGCGGAGACATCTTCAACAAGAATGCCATCAACTAACCACCATTTTTAAACTGACAAGATTTTTCTTTGATTGAAACAGGGGCAGAAATTTTTGTTTGTTTCAGTGGGATTCTCCGAAAGCCAAGGCAGCATCAAACAGGTTTGACCATAAATTCTCAGGACCTTCCTGAAAAATAAGGCTTAGATGAATTTAGAACAAATCAAGGAAGAATGTAAGTTTGCATGTTTAAGATAGGAAAACAGTAGCATAGTTTAGTGTAACAAGGTTGACCTAGTTTAAACTTCAAAACAAGCATGAATAGCATAAGTTAGAATAAATGTACCCCCAAGGAATATAAGTTGGTTTCAAGGTTTGCGTGTTTAAGATACGATTTAAGTAGGAGTTTTCAGGACCCTCCTGAAAAATGGGATTTAGCTTAAAAGTCAAGATAATCATGAGTAGCGTAAAGTAGCGTAATTGTATCCCAAAGGAATATAAGCTGGCTTAAAAGTTGGAGTGTTAAGGTAGAATTCAATTAGGAGTTTTCAGGACCCTCCTGAATAATGGGACCTAGCTTTAAGATTTCCATTAGACAATAAGGTTTGGCATAAGTTCTGTTGCAGGGTAATATAAGTTAGCAGTAAAATTGTCACTTTCAGGATAATAGTTGATTTTCAGGACCCTCCTGGATAATGGGAATTGGCTTGAGACCTTTTTTAGATAACCAATGTAGCGGGAGTAATACCTTTAGAAGATGTAGCTTAGAGTTGTCAGGACCTCCCTGGATAATAGGACTTAGCTTTCAAATTCTTATAATAGTTGGTAGAATAATTCAGTTTAACACTCACCCATGTGCCCAGCTACTAAACTGGGGCAGAAAATTTTCTTTGTTTTGTTTATTTTTGTTGAAGTCAGGAGCCCACCTGGAGAACAAAGGAATACATTCAAGTTTTAGCAGTCAGGAGCCCGTCTGAAGAACAGAGGAATACATTCAAGTTTTAGCAGTCAGGAGCCCGCCTGGAGAACAGAGAATACATACAAGTTTTAGCCATCAGGAGCCCGCCTGAAGAATAGAGGAATACATTCAAGTTTTAGCAGTCAGGAGCCTGCCTGGAGAACAGAGGAATACATTCGAGTTTTAGCCGTCAGGAGCCCGCCTGAAGAACAGAGGAATACATTTCAAGTTTTAGCAGTCAGGAGCCCGCCTGAAGAATAGAGGAATACATTCAAGTTTTAGCAGTCAGGAGCCTTGCTGAAGAACAGAAGAAGTACAATTCAAGTTTTAGCTTTCAAATTCTTATTAATGTCTGGTAATATGAGGCCCAGCCACCAAACTGCGGCAAGAGATCTTCTTTGATGTATCTGTTTTGTTGAAGTCAGGAGCCCACCTGGAGAACAGAGGAATACATTTCAAGTTTTAGTAGTCAGGAGCCCGCATGAAGAACAGAAGAATACATTCTATGTTTTAGCAGTTAGGAGCCCGCTTGAAGAACAGAGGAATACATTTCAAGTTTCAGATGTCAGGAGCCCGCCTGGAGAACAAGGGCGTACAATTCAAGTTTTACCTTTCAAGTTTTTACTGATATTTGGCAACATGATTTAGTTTACAACCACATGTGCACCTAGCCACCAAACTGGGGCAGAAAATGTTCTTTGTTTTGTCTATTTTGTTGAAGTCAGGAGCCCGCCTGAAGAACAGAGAAATACATTTCAATTTAGCAGTCAGGAGCCTGCCTGAAGAACGGAAGAATACATTTCAAGTCAGCAATCAGGAGCCCGCCTGGAGAGCAGGGAATACATTCAAGTTCAGCGGTCAAGCATCACCCGTAGAAAGGAAAACATCTCAAAGTGTAGTCAGCAGTCAGGCAGCCACCTGGAGAAAGGGCAAAACATCTCAGATCACAATTCAAGGCAGCAACAAAAGGATGTCGCCGGGAGAATACAAGTCGACAAGGCAAAAAGAACCACAAGAGCAAGTTTGAAGATATAGAGAGGATTTTTGTAGAGCATAGATCATAGTCTAGTCTAGATTCTTTTATTTGTGACATGGTGTAATAAGGGGGTCAGCAAGCAGTAGCAGCAGTGAAATCACAGCTCCCGATAATCCCAGCTACCAAACATTCCCGAACTACACTGACCTAATTCCTTTTTAGCCAAAGATATGTAGGTGTGAGCACGTGATTTTTGCCCTTTATATGAATTATTCTCAAAAATTCAAACAAAATAATTTCTTTACTATTTTACAATTTTTGTGAATTTTTATGTTATTTTTTTAGTAATTGTTGCATTTTATTTGTGCATTTTAATTCATATGAAAAATACAAAACATACATCGGGCAGTTGTTTGGGATTTAATTTCATATTTTTAAGATTGTTTACATATAAAGAAAATGACAAAAAATGATTCTTTGCACTTTTAGTTTTAATTTGTGGAATTTGCTTTAATTTTAGTTTAAAATTAGAAATTAGGTAATTTTGAAAATTCAATAATATCATATTGGAATCAATTTGGTCTTTGATTTGTTTTGTTTGTCATTTTAACAAAAATCAAAAATAAATACAACACACAAATAAATAAAATAACAAAAAAAGAAACAACTAAAAGAAGAGGAATTTAAATGGGAGTAAAACGTTGGGCCAAGTCTTGAATTAACCCACCCCTTTAGGCCCAAATTTGTCCCCATACCCAGCCGACCCAGGCCCAAATCCCATGTGCCCGGTCCACCCTTACCCACCTGAAACGACGCCGTTTGTGCGTCAATCAATCCAGACCGCCCGTCACCCCTAATCCAACGGTCCAGATGAGATCCATCATTTTAAATAAAATTGTAATAAAATGTTACAAAACTCAAAAACATTTTTTTTCCTCCTCGTACACTCCCCCCTGTAACACCGCCGCCCCGCCGGCCTTCCGCCTTAAGCTGCCGGCCGGAAATCGTCTCCACCGGCGGCGTTCGTCCAAATCACCTGAAAATCACACCACAGACTCCCCAAGCCCTGATCTTTCCAAACCTCAAATCCCCATGGTTAAAATCCCCGTCAAAACCCCCGAATCTTCCAAACCCTGGGCGGCGCCACCACCGTGCACGGCGCCGCCACCACCAAACCACCCTAGGTTTACATCACAAAACCTTCCTCACCTCCTCATACCAAATCCCTGGTTACATTCCTTCAAAACCCTCCCCAACTGCTTGAACGTTGAATCAGAAACAAATCCGGCTCTAATGTCACAAAACAAACAAGCTTATGAGGATTTTAGACCGGAATAGACCCTACTCTTGAGTTTTTATTTGAAAACACAAGGTTAAGGTCTAACCGGGTCAAAATTCAAAGGATTACTTCACCTTCTTTCATGCCGCTTTAGGTTATTTCCTGTTATCCTTTTTTTTCATTTTTTTTTCCTTTTTTTTTTACTCGTACTCAATCCGGTTATTTGCTTCATCTCAATTTATTTTTTAGTAAATAATCCAGAATTGATTTTTGTCCTGATTCTGCCTGCATTTTTTAGATTTTGTTAGTTTTGTTTCTTTTCTGAAAATTTGTTGGTTATTAATTTCTCTTTGCTTTTAACTTGACTGATAATAGAGATGATTCTGTGATACTTTGTGATTAAGGATTTAGTTTAATGTTTTGATTTTGTTTGGTTGATGGTTTGGTAAAGAATGAACGAGGATTAATTTGTAGTTTTAGTTAGTTTTTCAGTTCCATATATTTGAACCTGGTTGGATATAGCCGAATAATCTATTCTTGCATTAACCATAGTTGAAAGTAACCAAAGTAAAAGGGATGGGGTGTTACTTGAGATAAGACTAGTAGTTACAGGGGTCTTCAAGGGCATTTTGGGCATTTAAAATAGGTTAAGTTGTTATACCGATAAATTTCAGAATAAGCTAAGGGAAGCAAAGATAATGCACTGGAGGAATCTGATAAGTAACTGAATTGAAAGCTACTAGAACTTTCTAGATAAGTCTCAAATCAGATTTTTGGTAGCTTAGGGGTGTAGCTTGAAACACAAGTCAATAAGTAGGGGACTAAGTGAGTAAATAAACAAGGACTAAAATGGAAAACTAAAAATCTGAGGGCTGCCCTCATGTTTGCCTATAAAAGGGCAATGCCCTTGCCTTGAATCACAAGTTTGGAACCCCATAATTCCCCCCAAAAATCCATTCTGCAGATCTGAGCTTCACATTTTGAATTTTAGATCAAAAGGAGTTCTAATTCTGAACTCATACAGTTCAAGCTTCCCTTTAGATCTAGATTTCTTCCAAAAATCAAAAAAATAGAAAAGCTATAGAAAATACAAAAACTATTACATCATATTTCTCAGTCTAATTGCAAGTTCTGGTGGTTATGCTCTATGAATTGATTGTTGTCAAGTGGAGTTTCTGGTTTGTTTTGGTTGTGGAAGTTTTGAAGTGTTTCTGCTTTAATTTCGAGCACTTTCGGGTCAGTTGTGGGGTGTTGTAGTTCTGGGATATGCTACTGTGATGAGTTCGTGGGTTCATGAGTTGAATTTGGCTCGAAATTGATCCTGATTACTGAATTTCGAGCACTTTCGGGTCAGTTATGGGGTGTTGTAGTTCTGTGATATGCTACTGTGATGAGTTCCTGGGTTTATGAGTTGAATTTGGCTCGAAATTGATCCTGATTACTGCTACTCCGATTTGTGGTTGGCACTATTATTTGTTGTGGCTGACCTCCTCTTCTTCTACTTGTATTTCGCTTTCAAGGTACTTTTCCAGCTTCACTCGATGTTGAAGGACTAAATTTGTATGTGTGTTGGTCGATTGAGAAAAATGCAACCTAGATCATGCTAATGTGATATCAAATCTATTCAATGTTATGATAATTTGAATTTTAGTCACACAGTAGTTAATAGTGTAGAATTGAATGACTAGAATATTGTATAATTTGTAAGAATTGAACTGTAATGGGATTGTTTGTGTTAGATGTCAGCGTTTCATTCTATTAGTATACGCACGAGTGTGTAGGCCAATTGATCACATCTGTTTCGTGTAAAGTGTTCAATTAGCTTTGTGTTCATTCTATAGTGGAATCATCTGGGAATACTAATTAAACATCTTAGTGAATACGAAGATTACAAATGGTTGAACGAGGTAATCCAATGGCTAGCTTATGTATTAGAGACTAGGCATGGGTATTTAATTGGATTCATGTCCATTGTGTTTATGTGTGGAAGATAAGTTCAGAACGTTAATATAGGTGG